>JAOTRH010487816.1:0-24605 GCA_034768845.1 Heliamphora exappendiculata
CACCTTTTTAAAGAACCCGACAAGTAGAACTATGCCATCAGTCATCTACAGTTAGGAACAATAGCTTCACATCAAGGAACTCAAAACATCACCATGTAATGGGATTTAGACTTTCCCTAGATTAGTTCATAGTGGGCTCACAAAGCCAACAACCTGAGAGATAATAGATTCGTACCGACAGTAGAGAAGTGGAAAACAAGAGACAACCTCAAGCTCAGAATACCTCACCTTCAATAAAGAATTTTGACAACAACTATGAGCATCAGGAGCTTGATGGAGAATTAACAATCAAACCACAATAAATCATGCGACTCAGTATTTGCCCTAAAGTGATCAACCACCGGTGAGAAACGATCCAGTCATTAGATGAAACGCTCAAACCCTACCTACTAATACGCCAAGGAACAACGAAAAAAGCTAAGAGAAACGATACGACACTTGGAAAGACGGGAATAGGAATGAAAGCATGTGACTACGGACTTCGTTGCCAGGATCATTACGATCGCATTAACAACATTTGAGTTACTATGGGTCACCTCAACGAAACAATAACATTCAGATTATGATGGATTTCCTCACCAAGATCACTCGTTTTCTATAGGTTAAACCCCACGACACATCGGTAGCTACAAGTGAAAAAAATATTTGGCAGATTTTACACCAACTTAAGTTCTCTACTATACCTAACCAAGACCTGCATCTCACCTGGGTAGTCTAAACACCCAGTTCTGAACCATCAAAAGTATGTAAGAGTGAAGATAAACGAAATTGAAGGAAATTCCTATTTTCGGTCAAAGCGCTTACAATAACAAGCTTTCAACTTGCTTTGGCAACAATATGAGGTTTTATGTGTGAACAACACTACGAGATTATCTATATACGAAATAGAAATAGAGAGGAACTGATTTATCAGAATAGATCTTTGCTAGTCAAACAATTCTTGTGCCACAAGTATGCCACATGATCATTGAAAACTTTGTAGTAGTCGGTTTAAGATATTAGTAAGGTTAAACAATCGTTTTTCCCAAAATGTTGAACGTATCAATCCAACATTGTCCACACCCTCAATGAAAAAACAAAAAAAAAACTCAAGGGCACAAGATCGAAGAGAAATGATGCGAGTAAATCATCCCCAACCAGTTATAAGATGAAGTGCGAGACGAAATTTTGAGGACGGAATTTATTTAAGGGGGTAGATTGTAACACCCCGGTAGGAACCCTAGTAGTAACCACCTAGATTGTAACAACCCAGCTCAAATCCTAGTATTAGCGATGGATAGATAATGAAAACCTAGGTTGCTGCATAAACACAAAAAACCCTAATTAGCCCAAAAACCCTAATTAACCCAGAAAACTTAAATTTGACCCAAAAATCGTAAAAGAGACCAAATACTTAGAGGTAAAGCCCTAACACTTAGAAAAGTTTCGGAACAGTTTAAATTAAAAATTAAAAATTCTTATAAATATGGTAAAAGGACCATTTTGCCCATAGTACAGCAAAAAGTCCTAAAAATTTAAAATTTGACACATGGACACCCAAAATCAGATATTTATATATAATTAATTAAGTAAATAAAAAATAAAAACAAAAATAATCAAATTGCCCTTGCATGGCCAGCCACCTAGGAATTTGTGTCCAAAAAGTTACTTTTTGCCTTTTTAAGCTTAAAAATGAGAAAAGATGTATAAATTAAGTATTATTTTGACCCAATATTTTTTATAGTAGTAATATACATACTAATATAATAATATAGCTCAACAAAAGTAAACAAATAATTATTTAAATTCTTTCCACAATAAACAAATCAAAAAGTCATTTCTAGTTAAACTAGCTTAATCTAGCTTAAAAGCTTACACTTATTTAATTAATTGCTATGAAAATTATGATAAATTATTGAAAAACTAAATTAATTATATATACATTAATATAATAGGTTTTAGTAGATTTAGATACATAAAATTAATATTTTATGTATTTAAATACACAAAAATGAAACAAAATACATTTTAAAACCCTAATTAATTACAAAATCAGCTTTTTTGTCTCCAAAACACTGCATGGCCGAAATTCACCTACCCCAAATCTGATTTTTCATACCTCAAGTCCTCCCACCTCCCGTGCAACCAATGAAAATTAAGAACAATCAAAAATTTACTTACACATTAATAATTACTCCCACTATCCTAGTTTTCTATATAAGCAAGCCAAACACTACCCTTTCTCCTCCTCATTTTCATTGGTATAGAGAGAGAAGGATCAAATTTATGTTCTTTCAAGTATTCTTCAAGTCTTGAAGAGAAAAAGAAGAAGAAGGAAGGAGGGTTCAAGGAGGAAGGTCTTTGGAGACCAAGGAGAAACCAAAGCCAAGTCCTCTAGCCATCCTCCACTCTTAGCTCTTCAAATAAGGTAAGAAACTCCCTTAAACTTTCTGATGTTCTCCCCCAAGATACCCCTCAATCCATCTCTATAAAAAACCCTAAGAAGATAAAACAAAGATCAAGTCAAAAAGGCGTCGAAGGAGTGATTTGGCGACTGTTTATGTATAAGTAAGCTTTGTATGTATTTGCATGTGTTTATTCTTGAGTTTTATGGCCTAAAAATATTATGGAGTTTTGATTTATGTGAGCTTATAACATGCATGCAAAGAAAATAGGTCACAAATGTACACAACATAAGCAAGGCAATCGAAACCCTAAGTAGACTGATTTTCTGCACTTATACACTTTTTGCCACCAAATTTAAAATGCCATAACTAAATGTAGAAAAATGTTCTTAAAGTAATTTTTATCTCCAGATCTATATTTTTGAGTTATCTTTCATACAAAATTGATTTGAAGTGATTTCGTTGGGTAGAACTCTAGATATCTCATTTTTTTCAAAGAGTGTCAGATCTTGACCACTCTGAGTTGTAGACCTAAAAACCCTAAGTTAAATTGAGAACCGAGCTTCGATCAAAACATAAGAGTTGTAGAGGATTTATCCTTCTGTCCACCGAAAATGAGCCAAACCTATGAAGCTTTGATGAGTCAAAACACTTCCTAAAGTCGCTGTTAAGGTTTAGTGACTGACAGACCTCTCTGTCACACATTTTTGTGAGACCTAAAACCTAACTTTTTAAAATCCAAATCAAGAAGTGGTAAACATGAACTTTGTAGCCGACATATCAAACTAATTACTGAGCAAAAAGAAACTCTAAATACCATCGGATGATACCCCAAAGGTTTTAACATTCTCTATTAAAAACACACTCTGCAGACCCTTTTTAGGCTGACTGTACCCCTTTTATAGATTGAAACAAATCTCAAACTTTTTCCAAATAACTTGCTCTAGCGCAAAACAGGAAACTTGTAGGGCACATCCTAAATTAGAAGCTCACCAAATTCCAGATTTAGAGCCCTTGATTTGATGCCCCAAAACTGTGGCCAACAGAGGCCCAATTTTTGGGATTTTCTCAGTAAAGTGCTGAAGGGTTTTTACTAAAACAAAATAAATGACCTTTTTACCTTAGGAATTGACCTTAGTCGTAAACATAAAAGTTGTAGGATATATTCTTATCTAACTGGTGTTAAAATTTCATTGATCAAATCATTGCCTATGTGCTTCGAAACACTGTTGCAACTTTACAACTAGCAATTAAACTTGTACCTAAAATTGGCTAAGTGTTTGAATGGTGTGTTACTTACGAGACTTGAGTGTGTGAACCTTATATGAACTTTGTGAGTAATTGGTGCTTGAAAATGATGCCTTTGATGAAATGAACTCATGCTAATGGTTCCATTCTATGTCGCTTAAATTGTGGTTATGTTTCGCATGATTGTACTCTGTGCTTTAGTGAGTTATACCTTATGCCTTAAAGACTTGTACATTATGCTATATTGGTTTGTACGTCATGCCATGTTTAGTTTCATACCATGCTATTGTTAAGTTGTACTTCAAGATACGACCTATTGTACCATAAGCATCAATGCATTACACTTTGGGTATCTTGTGGGATGGGTTTTGTGCGCAAATTATTGGCCAGAGGATTTAAAATAAGGATGGAGGATTTTGAATAATATCATGATTAGAGAGTCATTGTTGATGGGTGTGTTGACAATGGGCCATATACGTCTTGAGCCGAACTGCTGCTATATGCCGCAGTGATCAGGAGCGCAGATGAATGGGAACCTATCGTATGGGAACGTAGTGGTACCATTCGGGTTATTATAATGACATGTAGACTTTGGGCCATGTGCGTCCTGAGCCGTATCACGTCTTGAGCCGAACTGTCGCTATTTACCGCAATGATCGGGAACGCTGACGAACGGGAACCTAACGTACAGGAACGTAATGGTGCCATTCAAATTACTGTGTTAGCTTGATTTACCTTCGGGCCATGAACGTCCTGACCCGTGTTACGTCCTGAGCCGTATCACGTCTTGAGCTGAATTGCCGCTATATGCCGCAGTGATCGGGAACACTGATGTACGGGAGCTTAACGTACGGGAACGTAATGGTGCCATTCGGATTATCGTGTTGGATATGATTGACTTTGGGTTATGTACGTCCTGAGCCGTGTTATGTCTCGAGCCGTGCCACGTCTTGAGCCGAACGTCCGCTATACGCCGTCGTGAACGGGAACGTTGGTGTACGGGAGCTTAATGTACGGGAACGTAATGATGTTACTCAAAATTTGATTGGTTGATTTATAATCGGGTTGGGCAACTGTATTGCATTCATCTACATCACGCACTTACACAATTGTTCTTATATATGCTTACCCTGTTAAAAACGTTAAATTGTCTATCTATTTGGCCTTCAAAATTGTATTGGGTATTATATGATATGTATTGTAGGATATCTTGTTGTGAGTTTGTTAGACGGTTTATGGAATTTGTTTCTGCGCTCCGGCTCATGGCATTCGTGCCACAGGTAAAGAAAAATGACCTTTTGAGGAAGGCGTGTTCGTTGAGGAAGAAGACTATGAAGAAGAGGGAGAGTGGCAGGAGCCGGTTAACCCTAACGACGCTGCCTGAAGACGTAGGATGTCTACTTTTTGGATCTTTTGTTCAGTTTTCCACGGACATGATGTAACTTTTGTTAAAATTTTTGGATGACTGTAATCATTAAGTATTTAGAACAAATTCTAAACTATTAATGATGTATTAATTATCATATATAATTATGAATATTCAGCTAGAATATGTCCCTTATTTATAGTTACATATGCCCCAACATGCCCAGGGAACGGGGTGTCACAACATACGAAAAGGAAAGGTGTTAGGCACTCTTTCTACCCAACCACGAGGTTGGCCTCTACTTTGTTAATATTGGTTTTTATTATAAACTTTTTAAAGGTAACATATGCAGAACGAGAGGTTAAAGAGAGTTCAAACAAAAGCAATCAATGAAATAAAATCCTAACCGTGGTTCCTAGGGTCATGCAAGTTAGTTGTTATTTCTAGATATGCCGCACGTATCGTTTGAGCAAAACAAAGAAACAACATGCAAATAGGCAACAAAATGAGTAAGTAAAGGTCTAAGGGTCAAGCAACAATGTTTTTGCCCCTAACATGTTATAATCAGGCTCTACAGAATAAACAGAGGAGACTACAATATCATACTTAAGCTACTGGATATGTAGCAAACTCATGGCTGTAGCAACAAATGTTGCGTTCGTGACCAAAATGGTCACAAAACATGCAGTCGTGACAAATATAAGGTCACCGCAAAGAACAGAATAGGATACACAGGACAAAGAACATAACCTATTAGTTTTACTTTAGATTCACCATCCTTCATCCTCTATACGAACAATAACTCTAAGCAGAATATACAGGATATCAAAAATAAACAACAGAATGATTAAAACACACTTTCATGTCACTAACCCCACTACAACCTCACGGCCGTAGCAAAAGGATGTCGCGGTCGTAACAACAGTGAAGGCAAAAGTTGTGGCCGTCAAGTTTACATAACCTTAAAACATGCAAATAATGAATGTGCATAGAATGGGGACCATAACTCATTTGGTCTAGGCTAGATCTATCATTCATTACCCAACAGGATGATAAACAGAGGTGCAAAAAGGAGAAAATTCTAGGCATAGCAATAAAAAGATATATAACCTTGAAATAAACGGATGATAGAGAGTTTTGAAGAGAGTTTTGACGTTTTTGGCCTGAAAACAATGTCGCGGCCGTAACAACAAGCTGTTGCTATCGTGAGTAATAAAGGTATAAATGTATCGGCCCTTATAAAAATTGCACAGCTATGATTATCGGCTTAATAAAATATATGGCTATGACATAATAATGTCGCGGCCGTCACGTTTGAAAATCTCAGAAAGCTTTTTGATGTGCTCAGTGTGCTTGCGGGCATCGAGACAGAATGAAAACGAATGTAAATATACGAAACATAGAGCTGTGAATACACTGTTAAGGATGAAAAGCTTGAAGGAAACAAATGCTTACATTGAAATGAATGATAAATAAGCAATAAAAAGCAATGAAAACCTTATCCACGACACCCTTGGGGGAAAACGATGAGGGTTTAAGTAGAGTCGTGGGTTCCTAAGGTTATCTCGTGTGAATATCCACCTCGAATGGCCCCTTGGGAGTGAGAATATGAAACCTCCAAATCAATATATGTGCTCCAATAACTCATTTGAGGCAAGAAAGAACACGAATGAGGCTTGAGAAGTATAGAATAGATGGGAGAATAACACATGGGGAAGTATTTTGGCAGAGCTTGGGCCTCCAGTTGTTTCTCTCCCTCTGTTCTGCTAGAAACGATGCCTATTTATAAGCAAGACGAGCAACATAGACCCCTTCCAGAATGCTCCAACTTGTTCAAAAAGGGGTAATAGTGATGGCCGCTACCTTTTTGCTTTTGTACAGTGACGGCCGCTACCTGTATGATTATGAAGAGGATAGTTGCGACTTTGTAAAGTTGCAGCATGGATAAAAAAAGCAACGACTATGACAAAGAAAGTCACGACTTGGTTTAGGATTTTCAAAAAGGTTACGGCCGTGAGAGCGAGGACGTGGCCTGTTCTAGGGTTTTCAAAAAGGTGGCGGCCGTGAGGATGGGAATGTCACGGGCTGAAGGGTTTTTTAGGGTTTTTGGGTTTTGAGCCATATTTATGATTTTTCTTGCTTGCGAATTGTTAAAGGCAAAACTGCTAAGATAATTGTTTTTGCAAACAATTTTTGATATAAAAAAATTAACTGAATGGGCGAACGCCAAAACGGGCTCCAATAAAACTTTTGACGTCGAATGATCAAAAATAAAACTCGTGCAACTAAAGTTAATTTAGAAGAATACCTTTTACTAGTCAAATCTTCAACTACATTCTTGATTCCGAGTTGAAGCTCTCGTCAGACCTACTGTATTCCCTTATGCGATTCCCAGATATAGTGTAGGCTATAATCCTTCGGGAACTCGTACCGGCACAACCTAGAAAATTTTAGTCTTGAAGACAAGTTATAAAGCTGGTTTAGCGTACCCACATATTTATAAGGCTTCGGTAGGGAACTATGGAGTAATTATGACTAAAACTTCTAGTGGAACGCAGACACCTATCAACTATATATACAATTAAGTAAACCTCACTGCAGTATCTGTAATAATGAAAATCTTGCAGCGGTTTTTCTAATTTTCATAAAACACTGAATTATAGTTCACACTACTAAAGAACTATAATTGCACTCTAAGCCATAATCTCAACACCTTCTTGCATTGAGCTCCTGTTATTAAATGCTTAACATTCATCCACACGTTAAGATTCTCAATACCCACTAATTAAATTTAATCACTGACAACTTAATTTAATCGGCTTGTTGAAATACCTTAAGCTCTTCTGCTTAACTTATTCGATCGCCGAATAATCAAATACACCTACAAGATTTGGCTCGGTCAAAACTTATAAGCTTCTATAAGGGGGTGTCGTCAATCCCGATTTTTTGAGACGTGAATTCCATCAATAATTAATATTTACCATATAAATAATACTGCCATCAAACTCACCGGGAATATAGACCCATATAAGATCGCACCTTCTAATGAATCAAAATTACGAATATTAAATATACGCAAATCAATAATTATTTCAGGATTAAGAGCATAAATACTATTCATAATAACCTTTGAGTGTAAATTAATTTATATAATCAGTATAAAACTAATTACTCCAATGTGTCCCGTTCAACACACATAATTTGTACTAGTACAGAGAGTCGAAATAATAGACGACGCTATTATCTGTTTCTCGTAACCAAGACAGACCTCCTAAAACTCTATGCTACAGTCGTACCAATGATATATCTATTTCTATCTAAACTGTGAACATAAAACTTATGTTCTGTAAAAATTTAAAATCTGATCTTGTGTGTAAGTCGTACTTTACACACCAGATTAAATATAATACATAATAAAGGGCATCCATGTATAACATTAAGAAAATGATATATATACATTTTCCATAAAGATTCTTATAAAATAAAAAATTAATTTTATTAAAATAAAATTAAATACTAAAAACATGATTTTTAGTATACCAACCCTAATAATTTCCCACTTATACCCAAAACTATACTGCCATACATATGACTCACATGCCCTCTACATGACTATCAAAAGTCTTAACCGGTAAGCTTTTTATAAAAAGATCTGCAAGATTGCCTCTTGATGCAATCTTAGTCACAACAGCATCACCTCTCTGTACAATTTCTCGTATCAAGTGATACTTACGCTCAATGTGCTTTCTTTTCTTGTGTACCCTTACCTCCTTCGAGTTTGCAATCGCTCTGCTATCATAACAATAAAGTGTAATAGCCAACTAAATTGAATGAACCACCTTTAGGTCCAAAAGGAAGTTCTTGAGCCAAATAGTTTGCTTGGTTGCTTCAAAAACTGCCACGTACTCGGCCTTTTTGGTGGAATCAACAGTGCAGGACTGCTTGATACTCCTGTAACTTATAACTCCACCTCCTAAGGTAAATACATATCCTGAGGTTGATTTACAAGAATCCTTGTCAGACTGGAAATCTAAATCTGTGTGCCCCAAATATACTCGACTGTCTACCTGGTAAACCAACACATAATCCTTAATCCTTTTCAGGTACTTAATTATATTCTTTACCACAATTCAATGCTCTTGCACTAGATTATACTAATATCTGCTAACCATACCAACGAAAAAGTAGATGCTAGGTCTAGTGCAAAACAGAGCATACATGCAGCTTCCTACTGTCGAAGCATAAGGAATGCCTTCATCTTCTCTTTCTCATCAAGTGTCTTAGGACATTGATCATTGGATAGAATGATTCCATGCCTAAAAGGGAGAAACCCTTTCTTGGAATTCTACATGCTAAAACGAGAAAGGATATCATCGATATACTTTTCTTGTGATAAGCCCAACATCCTTTGTTTTCGATCTCGTATAAGTTGATCCCAATGATATGATTAGCTTCTCCCAAGTCCTTCATATCGAAATGCCTAGATAACCATACTTTAATCGTAGATAATATCCCCACATCATTTTTGATGAGCAAGATATCGTCTACATAAAGTACTAAAAAAATTATCATGCTTTTGTTACGCTTCTTGTACACACAGAACTCAGCCAAACTCTGATTAAAATCATAAGACTTTATGGCTTGATCAAATTGAGTATTCTAAGACCTCGATACCTGCTTAAGTCCATAAATAGATCTCTTAAGTTTACACAACATGTGCTCCTGGCCCTTTGTAATGAATTCGTCTAATTATACCATATAAATACACTCATCAAGACTTCTGTTAAGAAAAACTATCTTGACATCCATTTACCAAATTTCGTAAACAGAATGAGTGACAATGGATAAGAGAATTCGGATAGAACTAAGCATGGCTATCGGCAAAACGATTTTCTCATAATTGATTTCTTCTTTCTAAGTGAACCCTTTAGGAACAAGCCAAGCTTTGAAGGTTTCAACCTTCCCATCTTCTCCTCTCTTCCTCTTATAGATCTACTTGTATCCAATGGGTTTTATCCTTTTTGGTGATTCTATAAGTTCCCAAACCTGATTAGAATACATAGATTTTATCTCTGAATTCATAGTCTTTTGCTAAAGATCTGCATCTTTATCCTAAAGTGCTTCATTATAGTTATAGGGTTTTGTATCTAGTTTTGTCGAGATCTTGTCAAAAGACTCTCCTAAGAGCATATATTGATCAGATTAATGAACAATCCTCCCACTACGACGAGGCACTACCTTTGTCTATGTACTAGCAGTAACGCGCAGTACAGAATCTGAACCCTGTGCATCAACACCAAGTTCATGATTTACACCTGTCTCAATAATCCTCCCACTACGACGAGGCAATGGGATATCAGTAACTTGTAGTTCCTCTTCCGTTCTACTAATATTTCCTCTCATTTCTTCCAAAATAATATTGCTTTTGGGCCTGTATTCCATAATATGATCTTCTCTAAAAAATCAGGCATTGGTGCTAACAATGACTTTTTGATCCTTAGAATTATAAGATAGTCCACCTTTCGTTCCCTTGGGATACCCCACAAAGAAACAGACTTCTGTCCACCATTCCAACTTACCTGCGTTCTCTTTCAGCACATGTGCTGGACACCCCTAAATCCAAATGTGTTTCAGACTAGACTTACACCCAATCCAAAATTCTGTGGGAATATAAGGTACTTACTTAGCAGGTACCAAGTTCAGAATATAAGCCGTTATCTCTAAAACGAGTCTTCAAAACGAATCGGGTTATCCTAAATAACTCATCATAGAATTTACCATCTCTATAAGAGTTCTATTATTTCTTTTTGCTACACCATTCTACTGCGAAGTGCCAGGTGTAGTCAACTGGGATATAATCTCCTTTGATGACAAGTAGTCCCTAAACTCTCCAAAGAGGTAATTGTTATGGTTGGTATACTGAAAATCATATTTTTAGTATTTAATTTTATTTAATACAATTAATTTTTTATTTTATGAAAATTTTTATGAGCAATGTATGCATATCATTTATTTGTTATACATGGATGTCTAATATTCTGTATAATATTTAATCTGGTGTGTAGAGTACATCTTACACACAAAAGACTAAATTTTAGGTTCTTACAGAATATAAGTTTTATGCTCACAGTTTAGATGGAAATGGATAAACCATCGGTACGACTGTGGCACAGAGTTTTAGTAGGCTTGTCTTGGTTATGGGGAACAGATAATAGCATCGTCTATTATTCTGACTCTCTGTGCCAGTACACTTTGTGTGTGTTGAACGGAAAATTTTGGATAATTAATTTTGTACTGACTATATAAATTAATTCACACCCCAAGATTATTATGAATAGTGCTTATCCTCTTAATCCTGAAATAATTATTGATTTGCATATATTTAATATTTATTTTTTTCATTCATTAGAGGGTGCGATCTTATATGGGTCTATATTTCCAGTGAGTTGGATAGCAGTATTATTTATATGGAAAATATTAATTATTGACATAATCTACATCCCAAAAAATCGGGATTGACGATATCTCCTAAAGGGTGCTTATAAGTTTTGACCATGCCAAACTCTGCAGGTGGATTTAATTATCCGACAGTCAAATAAATTAAGCGAATGGGCATAAGGAATATCAAGATACAGATTAAATTAAATTATCAATAATTAAATTTAATTTGCGGGTATCGAGAATCTTAACAAGGGGAGAAATGGTAAGCATTTAATAACAGGAGCTTAATGCAAGAAGGTCTTGAGATTATGGGTCATAGTGCAATTATAGTTCTTTAGTGGTGTGAACTGTAATTGAGTGTTTTATGAAATTACTGAAACCGCTGCATGTCTTTCTATAATTGCAGAAACTTCTAGTAAGTGTCTGTGTTCCACTGGAAGTGTATCTCATAATTACTTCCTAGGTCCCTATTGTAGCCCTATATATATGCAGGTAGGCTGAACTAATTTTTGATATAGATATGTCATTGTTATTATGATATTATTTTTGTCTTTCAAGATTTAAATATATCGGGGTTCTGCAAGTACGAGTTCTTAGAATATTGTAACCCACACTACGTTCGAGGATCGCATAAGAGAATACTGTAGAAGATCTGACTGGAGCTTCAACTCAGAATCAAGTCGTAGTTGAAGATTAGATCGACAAGAGGTATTCATCTAAATTAACTTTGGTTGCACGAATTTTATTTTGATCGTTTTTCGTCAAAAGTTTTATCTGGAGCCTGTTTCAGCGTTTGCCCGTCATTTAAATTTTTTACCAAAAATCGTTTTAAAAAATAATGATCTTGGCAGTATTGCCTCCAACAAATTGGTATCAGAGCCATTTTATTTTTTGTTTATGGTTATCGGGGCAGGGTAGTTTTAGAACTATTGTTAACTTTATTTTGCAGCCATTCTAATCCCGATTTTATGATCATTCTTTATTTTCATGTTTGATTGAATGTGTGGATGATGATTTAATTATTTTTTAAACACAGGGGTTGACCGTGATAGATTAATTGATTTTGAACTCTACGGAGGTATAAGATCAATGAAAAAAATATTTTTCAGTTTCTAGTTTTTTTTATTTTATGTAATCGAAAAAAAAATGAAGAACAAGTGGAAGAACGAAGGCGGCGGCGGCAACCGGGGGTGGTTCTAGTGGTTTTAGCTGCGGATGTTTTTTTTATTTCTTTGCAATATTTATTTTCTCCATTTTTTTGTTGGTTAAAAAAAAAGAGAGGAACCACCGGAGCAGTTAAAGCCGCCGGCGCTACACAGCAAGCAGTGGAGTCAAACTGCAGCACCGTCCAAACGGCACAAGGCCAGAAGTCGCCAACAGCTTTTCAAGCACCAAGCTGCGGTTTCCAAGCAAATCGCAAATCACCAAGTGCCAACTCAGCATGAAGCTTACCAACAAACAAGCAAGTTATTTTCTCAAAAGCAATCGTGACGCAAATAGGTAGTTTCCAAAAGGCCAGCCGGCGATTTCCATAAATCAGTGGTTTTTGATGTGGAGCAAAAAGGTTCTGCAGTCTCCCAAGCAGTGGCTGATTTTTAATTCAAAAAGCTGCACCAAACGCAGCCTAGTGGCTACGGCTATTTAAAAAGCGGTTGTTTCCCAAACGCAGCTTGCTTTGTTTTCGGGACACCATTTGATTTGAAGAATGCAGGAGAAACCTACCAAAAGGCTGCCAATACCTTATTGCATAACATGATACACAAGAAAGTCAAAGTGTATGTAAACGATATAATTGTGAAATCCAAAAGATCAAGACGGCCATATCATAGTATTGCAGAAATTCTCTAGGATCAAGAAGTATAAGACGTGGCTCAACCTACAGAAGAATGGCAGAAAAATTTAATAAAAGTGCTTCTCTTATTCGATGAAAAAAGACTACAAATTCTGCCCCACATACAAGGGTATAAGAAGATAGCTAAAGCGCTCAACAAGAAAGTCAAGACCCGGGCCTGGAGAAAAGGTGACTTGGTTTTTAAGGAAATTAGGGCTCCTGTATTTGATGGAAAGGGAAAGTTCAAGCCAAATTGAGCCAGGCCGTATCTGATCAAGATTATTATGACCAGTAGTGCTGTAATCATCATGGATCTAGATGGTAACACGTTATCCACTCCAATCAACTTGAACCAGCCCAAAAAAATACTACATTTGAGAGAAAAATAAAATAAGATAAAAGCTCGCTGGGTTGAAAATCGCAAAGGCAACTCAGGCAAAAGTTAGAGCAGACTGTAAGGCAACTCTTATCTTATTTTATTTTTTGATTCTAGTATTTTGATTTCTTTGAAATCAAGAAAGCAAGCAGCAGAACAGCTGGCACAATCCTAATCCCAAACGAAAACATACTGTTTCGGCAATCCCAAGAGCTGTTTTGGTTAGCTTGAATTTTCTGATATGGATTGATCGAGGAATCCTAATGCAACCGTAAAAGTTGGAATTATGCAGCAACTAAAAGACCGAAGCTTATCTTTGAACAGGAGACAAAAACTCATTAGAGTTTCAATCGGATCAGAAAATTGGGATAATATTTATTTATCTTGTATTTAATTTATTTTAACTGCGTCAATGATAATTATTAGTTTTATTTATCCTCTTAATTTAATTAATTCGAATATTTGATTTTAATTAAAATATTTTGTAATGAAAAATAAAATTAAGTTTTTTTAATTAATTAATTTTGATTAAATGAAAAACTTTAGATAGTTTATTTTTTTACAAAATATCACGTTTAAGATGCTATGTTTTTTATAAAAAAATGGATATCTTGATAAAAAAAATTGTGAAAATTAATTCTGGTTTTTGAATTAATTAAATGAAAAAATATTTAATCAAAATAAATTATTATTTTTGAAAAAATATAAAATATAAAATATAAAATAAAATAAATAAATGCCTTTAATCACTACCTAAGCTGAAAAGTTACAGAAAAATTTGTGCATTTATTAAATTTTATTTGTTACACATTTAAATACGAAAAGATGGTTTGATAAGCCATAATCTTTAGAATCGTGTACACGAAAAGATATTTGATTCTTTCAGATCGTGTAGTTTTCGAAATTAATACATTTATTTTAATTAAACGAATTTTTATAACCCTAAAAAATGTTTTAAAAATCTAAGTGGTAGAGAAAATTTATTCACAGATAAATCCCGCGGTCTCCATCACCAGTTTGTAGGCGATGCAATTAAACCCTCCGTGTTGGCAGTACGGCCTTACTCTCCATCGGACAGTTTAATTGCGGTATCGCCAGTACAAACCTCCTTTAGGGATAATTTTGGATAATTGTTAGTGTGGATCACTTCTACATCTGAAGAGTTCAATGCGAAACGATTGATTTTGGATTAGGTGACGGTTAACACTTAGTTGTATCTAATAGTATCCTCTCTATCTGAGTCACTGCTATTATATACTGGACCGAAATTATGTCAGCTATTTAATTTTACTTGGTAGGGTTAATTGCCTAAATAGTAAAATTAAAAGGAATTGGCATGTCTGGTCTGATGAAGAATAGTAAACGTCCACCTATCGTGGCATGCTATTCTCAGGTAACTAGGTTACTGGCGAATTAATTTTAAAATGGTAGAGGAAATCAAATTAAAATAAGTTCAAAGTTTTGTTCATCATAATTAACGATTTTATTTAATTTTCTGATTCTGAGGATTAAAATAGATTTCAACCCACTAGCTTCCATTCTCAAAGAAAATAAAGTTACAGGACCAAACTATATTGACTTGGAATGGAACTTGAACATTGTATTAATTGTTGAGAATTATAAGTTTATTTTAACTGAGATATGTCTACCAGTACCTGATGAGGGGGCTACCGAAAGGAAAACCCAGGCCCATTAGAAGTGGCAAAAAACTGATCAGATGGCTCGATGTTACATTTTGGCTTAAATGTCAAATGTTTTGCAGCATCAACATCTGTCTATGCCCAGTGCCTATGACATGATGATGAACCTCAATGAAATGTTTGGAGATCAAAATCGTGCTACTAGGCAATACCAGTTAGGGATCATGTTCCAAAGATGATAAGTCTTCTAAATGAACTAGAGATCCTTGAAGCTGAAATTGACGGGGAAACCCAGGCCAATATCTTACTCAAGTCACTGCCTGAAAGTTTTAAGGAGTTCTGCCTGAACTATTCTATGAATAAGCTCAGCTACTCACTGGCAGAACTTCTTAAGGAACTTCAAGTAGCCGAGGGAGTTCTTAGGAAGCCAGGTTCTGTGTATGTGGCTGAGAAGGATTCTTCATCTAAATCGAAAGGCAAGAAAAAGAAAAATATTTCGACACAGGGAAACACAAGTTCAACAGCAGTTAAGGAACCAAAAGCTGGTGTGAAAAAGTCGGAAGGCAAGTGCAATCACTGTAACTAGTTTGGGCATTGAAAAAAGCAGTGTCCTATTTTTCTTAGTAAGCAGAACAAATAATGTAATTTCTATTCACTAGTTGTTGAAACATGTTTAGCGGTGTTATCTACCGGTACCTGGTGTGTAGATATGGGAGCCACTAATCATGTCTGCAATTCTTTGCAGGGCTTCCAAGAAACCTGGCAGCTTAGTGATGGGGAAATCTAGCTACACATGGGTAATAATATAAGGGTGGCAGCAGTTGTAGTAGGAGATACCACTCTCAGTTTTAGTATAGATAGGATACTACTTCTAAAAAATTGTCTTTATGTACCTTCGACTAGAAGAAATTTAATTTCAGTTTCAAGTTTAATAAAGGACAAATATTCTATGACTCTGTCGTTTTGAAAAAAAAATATTTTATTTGTTCTGGTACATTGGTGGATAAATCTGTATGTTGTATCTTCTATCTCTCCTATACTACAACTAACTGAAATGAATAACACATCCAATTTACCATATAAGAGAAAGTTTCCTTCTTTAATGAAGTAAACGTTTCTTTGGCACTTATACTTGGGTTATATTAATCTAAAAAGGATAAACAGACTGGTAGCAGATGAACCCATTTTTCTTAAGATCTGACCTTAGTGTTAAACATAAAATTTGTAGAAAATATTTTTTTTATCTAAAAGGTGTCTAAAAATCATATCTTAATTTCATGTCTAGGTACCTCAAAACACTGTTGTTCTTTTAAATTTGGCACTTGAATATTTACCCTTAAATTGCTAAGTATGTGATTGACATGTGTCATTGTGGGACTTGAAGTATAGACTTTAATTAACTCAATTTGGATGGTTAATGTTTTAGAATGATTATATGATGATTAGAATTCATGCCACTAAGTTTGAGCCATGCGTTATGAATTGTAACTTGTGCTTCACATGCTTGTATTTCATGCTTTATTAAGTTGAACCCATGCTGTACCATACATAGTCTAAAGACATGCTATTGATAATTGTACTTGAAGTGCATATTGTGCACCATGAGCATTATCACACTTGCATCTTTGCATATCGAAGTCCATTTTGTACTTATCATTGTGGGATGGGTTATGTGGGAGTTGTTCCTTTCTTGGTTCTGAATTTAGGGCATCTCTGGTTGTCGATTTTATAAATATTTTGGGAAATTGTTTATCATGGGATTGGTTGGGCACCATGGGTTTGTCGTTAGCATTTTGATATTGGTACGTCAGACTTTGGGTTGACACTAGGCAATAACATCTCAACTCTTAAGGTGGGTTCATTGGGTACACAGTCGGATTTTCATCAGTCCCGATCCCATTCAGTAACACAGCCGCATTACACCTGTCCCCACCTCACATCGTTGTGATTAAATAAAAAAGTAAGGGCATGAAGCTCGGTGATGGATTTATTATTCACAACGAGGCACGATTGATGGCTAAGTGTTCAATTTGTCTAATGAAGTCTACTCTGGTAATTCCTAGCATGGAATTCATGTTAAGATTCTGGGTAAATGTTGAGTTAGGCACTTACATTGCATTCATGGCATCACATACTTGTACGCATGTTCTTATATCTGCTTGCCATGCTATAAGTGTCAAATTTATCTATCTCTTTGACTTTAGATTCTACTAGTTGTTGAATGATACACGTTATAGAATATTTTACCGTGAGAATGGTTAGAAGGTTTAGAGTGTTTACTACTAGGTTTTGGCTCATGGTATTCATGCCACAGGTGAGGAGGACGAGTTCTTTGAGGAAGTCACCCCAAAGAAGGAGAAGAATTTGAAGAACAGGGTGAGTAGTATGAGCCAGCGGACACTGACAATGCTAGCTAAAGAATTGAATCTTCACCTTTTATTCCTTTTTGTTCAGTTTTTACGTGCTCATTGTAAAGTTTATTAATCTTTTGTGAAACTGTAAATGTTATGTACTTTTGATCATTTTGGAGCTCTTAATGACGTAATATTTTAGATATGTAACTATGAATGAATGTCTAGAATATTCCCATTAGTTATACTTATGTATGTCCTGACGTGCCCGAAAGACAGTGCGCCACATTCAGCCTGGGGCATAGCTAGGAGATGTCCTCCCCGATTAGAGAACTCAGGTAATCTTACCAAGGAGCCTTGGTGGAGCACAGGTGGTAAACTTGATGACGAGTGAAGGATTTCACGCTGTAATTGTTAAACACCGGCTTCTCCAGTAGATTCACCTTCTTCATCGGTGAAACCTGAGAGAAACACAGAAAAAGGAGAGCTGAGTGAAAAAACTCGAGATAAATATAAAAAAAAGAGAGTTGAGAGTCTACCTGCAACAGGAGAGCACTGTCGGCGAAATAAGGGGCATCCTCAGTATGAACTACATTAAGCCCAAGAAGTGTCTCAGCAACGACTAACGAGACAAGATCCCAGCCCTCGTAGATCTAATGAGCCGCATCTACCAAGGAAGAGCTAGCCCACCCGTTCAAAGGTCCCAAGAGGAAACGAGCCAGAAGGCAGATACAAAGAGGATACCGACATTGAAGCTGAAAAAAAAAGTCTCCAAGAGATACCCGAGACCCAAAGCGGTCCACGATTCGTGCCATATCGAGAAATCCATCGTGGGTAATGAGAGAAGCTCACGCCTGGAATCACCACAAAGCTGCATCAACTTGTCCCTAGGACTCGAGAAAGGCGTAAGAACTATGACCTCTTCTCTGCCCGAAATCTCCAGAATGGCTGAAAAGACTTCCACTGTCGGACATAGCTCCTCAACACCGAAACGAAAGACATGTACCTCGGGGTCCCACAGTTAGGCTGCTCCTCGTAGAAGATGCCAATCAACCCTCATGGTTTGCAAAGAGAATAGCGCATTTAGGCCAAAGTTGAGCAAGTTTTTGTGCTCAACCAAAGAGAAGTTTCTCATCCAAGCCAATAGAGAGTTGTTGTAAGAGTGGGCCATGAAGAATGCAAAGGAAGCACAAGATATCCAGAACAGTGGGGTCTGGAATAGTTGCCCCCTTTTATAGATTCAGATATGGAGGGAACCCACATAATCTGCTAAAAGTTTTGCACCAAAAACTTTTATCATAGCCACTGCCTTTCTCCAATGGACATCAACTTCTCACCGCACGGCTGTCGTATTTTCCTCCCAAACCTTATAGCCATGACATTCTAAAATCCAGGTTGTGAACTTTTCTCCATATAAGTTTATGCCACCATATCCAAAACCCACGGTCGCAAGATCATATCTCACGGCCGCAACTTTTTTTATACATAAATTTTAATAGTCTGTCCCCATTTTGCCAGCATGCCCCAAATTGTAGTTACAAACCTGCTAGCAAATTGCAACAAGGAAAAGAAGTTTATATAGTAGGGTTTCAACTCATGAATCATACATCATGCACAATCAAATCAAGCATTCAAAATTAGCGGAGCAGTTGCAAACTCGAACGAGCCAAGGGTCCATAAGAAAAGGAAGCACATTGAGCGTAAGTATCACCTGATACGCAAAATTGTACAGAGAGGTGATATTGCTGTGACTAAGATTGCATCGGGAGACAACCTTACAGATCCTCGTACAAAAAGCTTACCGACTAAGACTTTTGATAGTTATGTAGAGGGCATGAGAGTCAGATGTCTGACAACCTTACGCCCCCGCTTAACGAGAAACCTCTCCTATAGGGACAAATGAAAAACTCATAGTTGGGTAACCTCCCCTAACGGGATATAAAGGACCGAAAACCTTTGTAACTTGGCATTTTGGAACAACCACACAATATTAACCATACTTTCATAGTAACATCGTGCTAGCTCAGAATATCATGGATATACACTTGAATTAAAAATATCGTGACTTTTAAAACAACAGGTTCATGTGATCGTCAAGCTAATCATAGTTCAAAACATATGTTTCAAAGCATTTTTTAGCATCATTTACATAAACTCAAGTTCAAGATAATAGCTAAGCACTCTCACCTTATATAATGCGCATATAAACTGAGTCTTCCCCAGCAAGCTAAGCAAGACCCCCGAGTTCTACAACCTTCATGCCTAACAAGCAAAACATCACTCGACTGTTAATCACGGAATTCTTCCCCTTTTGCATGTGAAACTAAAATGATTATGACGATGTAATGTTTTCTTGATTTTTGGAACCAAGGTTACTTTCTTTTTAGGTTTAAGGGGTACTACACGCTTGCCAAACCTTCACTTGTTTAAAGATTTCACTTAACCATTTATTACTCTATTCCAATCATTACATTTTAAGGTACCGCAGCATCGTGAGGTACTTAGACTTAGAATTGAATTATGATTTTTGGTGACGATTTCGATTAAAATATTTTCTACAACTTTTATATTTAACACCAAAGCTAAAACTTAAGCCGAAAGGGTGAATAAAGCATCCCAAACAAAAATAGTTCAGCACTTTTTTCAAGATTTTACCAAAAATATGCTTCTGTTGGTCTCGGATTTGGGGTACCAGATCAAGTCCAAATGTACCCACTTTTGAGTATGTTCTATTTCAACATGTCTCCTACAAGTTTCATGTTTAGATCTAAGGGTAGTTGGTTGGATCAAGTTTGACTCTTTGGCCATTTTAGAAAATAGGTTCTGTCTGTCGCCAAAACTCAGCAGAGCCGATTTTGGACAGTGGGTTTGAAACAGTTTTGGGGAATCATCCCGAGGCTTTAATGTCTGATTTTTGGGAAACAAGTACTTTAATATGTTATCTACAAAGTTTATGTAGACCACTTTTGGAATAGATCACTAAAAATAGGGGATTTAGGCTACACAAGAATATGTGATAGAAGTGTCCCTTGAGGGCTAAAACACAATAGAGAGTTTCAACGGGATTTTGACATATCAAAACTCATTATTTTGTGCTCATTTGTGGTGGGTAGCTAGATACACATGTGATCTACAACTTTCATGTTTTGGTCAAAACTCGGATCTCATTTTAAAATAGGGTTTTTAGGTTTGTATTGTTGACTGGTATGAAACCGACACACTTTGATACAATTGCAATATCTCGAGTTTTACTTACCCAAATGAGTTCAAACTAATTTTGGATGAAAGATAACACAAAAATCTAGGTCTTGATATAAAGAACATGCTTATATCATTTTTATACATTGAGTTATGTTATTTCAAAGATCAGGGCAAAAAACTTAAAACTCCCAAAACTCGGGCCTATTTTGATTCTAGCCTGTTAGTGTTAAGTGTGTAAGTTTTTGACCCATTTTCTTTGTGTATGTGAGACCCGGACCCATCTCTTTTTGAGACTTATGTATATATTATGTGTTTTGTATATATATTTCAAAGATGTGAGATTTACTCATTTTGATGCATGTTTAAGTTTATCTGAGCATGCGGGGTTGGTTCCTAGGGTTGTAGGGAATTGCCGTCCGAATTTCAAAAATTAAAAAAAAAAAAATTTTAGAGGCCTATAAATATCGGGACTTAGATATTTTCTACAATATATTTTGAAAACGTAACTTCTAAGTTTCCTCCAGTTTTCTCTCTACCTTCTCTCTAACTTCTCGGGGGCCCGAGGCTTAGTTTTTGATAAACCAACTGGTGATCCTTAGTATCGATATTGTGATCTACGCATCCATCCAGTCAGAATTCTATTCTGGCGAAGCTTGATTTTGCACGTAGATCGAGACGTCGAGTTTTAAACTCACCGAGGTAGGATCCTAGACTGTATAACTATTAGAGGGTACTACATGTAATCCTACATACTTTTACCGTTTAAAAATGCATGAAAAATTATTTATGTTTCAAATCCAGTTTTGAGTTAAAATCGTTTTTTGGCATTCGATTGGATGAAATCGAAAGAGGGATGTTCCTTTTGTGGTTTTATGATAGCCTTGAGCTCAGGTATGCTTCTAGGTATCAAAATTGGTGTTTTTGAGGCTTGATCTGAGATTTGAAAACCAAAATCGTAGCTTAAAATGATCTGGGCTGGTTCAGTCGACTGAACCCTTGAGTTCAGTCGACTGCAAGGGTTCAGTCGACTGGATCATCATGTTGGAGGTTCAGTCGACTGGACCTGGGAGGTCAATCGACTGAAATGGTTTCTGTTTTGGTTCGCTTTTCTAGTGTGTTTTTTGTCGACTGGAGGGTGAGTCCAGTGAACTAAACCTGGGCTATTTTGAAAAATGATGTATTTTGGTTCAAGCTTTCCTCGTGCGATGTCTATCCAAGGTTTTTATGAGATTCTATGATTTCAAAAAGGGTTACCAAAAGTTTTCAAAAGGATGGTTTGAAAATAGAGTTTTGGGAAAACGTGTTTGTTGAAGGTTTAGAGCTAGCCCTCGGGGTTGAGTCTCAACTTCAAAAATGTTTGGGTGGAAATTATGTTTTGACATGTTTTGTTTAATCTCCATGGTTCATGGATTGGATCCCTTTTGTATACATGTGATGTGTATCCAAATTAAATAGCTGACATAATTTTGATCCATTATATAATAGCAGTGACTCAGATGGAGAGGATACTATTATATGCAACTAAGTGTTAACTATCACCTAATTCTGAATCAATCACTTCGGAATGAACTCTTCAGATGTAGAAGTGATCCACACTAACAATTATCCAGAATTATTCCTAAATGAGGTTTGTACTGGCGATACCGCAATTAAACTGTCCGACGGGGAGGAAGGCCATACTGCCAACACGCAGGGTTTAATTGCATCGTCTACAAACTGGTGATGGAGACTGCAGAATTTATTTGTGAATAAATTTTCTCTCCCACTTACATTTTTAAAATATTTTTTAGGATTATAAAAATCCGTTTAATTAAAATAAATTTATTAATTTCGAAAACTACACGATCTGAAAGAATCAAGCATCTTTCCGTGTACACGATTTCAAAGATTATGATTTATCAAACCATCTTTTCGTGTTTAAATACGTAACAAATAAAATTTAATAAATGCACAATTTTTTCTGTAACTTTTCAGCTTAGGTAGTGATTAAAGGTATTTATTTATTTTATTTTCTATTTTATATTTTTTGAAAAATAATAATTTATTTCGATTAAATATTTTTTTATTTAATTAATTCAAAAATTGAAATTAATTTCCACATTTTTTTTCAAGATATCCAATTTTTTTTTAAAAAACACATCTTGAACGTGAAATTTTGTAAAAAAATAAAATATCTAAAGTTTTTCATTTAATCAAAATTAATTAATTAAAAAAACTTTTTTTTATTTTTTATTACAAAATATTTTAATTAAAATCAAATATTCGAATTAATTAAATTAACAGAATAAATAAAACTAATAATTATCAATCACACAGTTAAAATAAATTAAATACAAGATAAATAAATATTATCCCAATTTTCTGATCCGATTAAAACTCTAAAGAGTTTCTATTTCATGTTTAAAGATAAGTTTCAGTCTTTCAATTATTGTATAATTTTAACTTTTACGGTTGCATTAGGATTCTTCGATCAATTCATATCAGAAAATTCAAGCTAACCGAAACAGCTCTTGGGATTGGCCAAACAGTCTGTTTTCGTTTGGGATTGGGATTGTGCCAGCTGTTCTGCTGCTTGCTTTCTTGATTGCAAAGCAATCAAAATACTGGAATCAAAAAATATCCAAGTCCCGAAAACAAAGCAAGCTGCGTTTGGTGAAGCTTTTTGCTCTGCTTGGGACTGCTGCCAGCTTTTTGAATTGAAAATCAGCCACTGTTTGGGAGACTGCAGCACCTTTTTGCTCCACATCAAAAACCACTGATTTATGGAAACCGCCGGTAGGCCTTTTGGAAACTACTGTTTGCGTCACGATTGCTTTTGCTTGCTTGTTTGTTGGAAAGCTTCATGCTGAGTTGGCACTTGGTGATTTGCGGTTTGCTTGGAAACCGCAGCTTGGTGCTTGAAAAGCTGTTGGCGACTTCTGGCCTTGTTCCGTTTGGATGGTGCTGCAGTTTGACTCCGCTGCTTGCTGTGTAGCGCCGGCGGCTTTAGCTGCTCCGGTGGTTCCTCTCTTTTTTTTTTTACCAAAAAAAAATATGGAGAAAAAAAATATTACAAAATAATAAAAAAAATATCCGCAGCTAAAACAACTGGAACCACCGCCGGTTGCCGCCGCCTTCATTCTTCCACTTGTTCTTCATTTTTTTTTGATTACATAAAATTAAAAAAAAGTAAAAACTAAAAAATAATTTTTACATTGATCCTATACTTTCGTAGAGTTCAAAATCAATTAATCTATCATGGTCAACCCCTGTGATTAAAAAATAATTAAATCATCATCTACGCATTCAATCAAACGTGAAACTAAA
The DNA here is from genome assembly GCA_034768845.1 of Heliamphora exappendiculata. NCBI lineage: Eukaryota > Viridiplantae > Streptophyta > Magnoliopsida > Ericales > Sarraceniaceae > Heliamphora > Heliamphora exappendiculata. Next base: position 24,145 of record JAOTRH010487816.1, read on the forward strand.
TGATGAACATAAAATTGGGATTAGAACGTCTACAAAATAAAGTTAACAACAGTTATAAAACTACCCTACCCCGATAACCATAAAGAAAAAACAAAACGGCTCTATTACCAATTTGTTGGAGGCAATACTGCCAAGATCATTATTTTTTAAAACGATTTTTAGTAAAAAATTAACATGACGGGCAAACGCTGAAACGGGCTCCAGATAAAATTTTTGACGAAGAACGATCAAAATAAAATTTGTGCAATCAAAGTTAATTTAGATGAATACCTCTTATCGATCTAATCTTCAACTACGACTTGATTCTGAGTTGAAACTCCAGTCAGATCTTCTACTGTATTCTCTTATGCGATCCTCAAACGTAGTGTGGGCTATGATCCTATGAGAACTCGTACTTGCAGAACCCCGATATATTTAAATCTTGAAAGACAAAAATAATATCATAATAACAATGACATATC
>JAOTRH010487827.1:0-24604 GCA_034768845.1 Heliamphora exappendiculata
GGAATAGAGAGGAAGGAGCAGGGGAAGGAGGGCTAAAGTTGTTGGGGCAGGGGTTAGATAATGAAGGAAGGAGGGGGAGTGGGGAAGAGTGTAAGGATGGAGGGGGGAGGAGGGGGGTTTGCTTGCTTTTAAACCTGAAGATAGGGAGTTTTGGACTGAGCTTGTTTCTTTGGTTGTGAGATGGGTAAGGAAGGTTTTTCTTTTAGGGGGAGGAGGGTATTTCTGATGAGGAGGAAGAGGTTTGCCGTGAGTTGGCTATTGTGCTAGTTGAGGAGTTGATCGGGAATAGGGATGAAGGAAGGGGATGGCAGAGGAGGGGATGGTATTGTGGATTCTTTTTCGGGCTGTATAGGGGAGGGATTCTAGACTAATGATGAAACAAAGGATTGTTCTCCCTTGGCAAAGAGGGGACCTAAAGAGCTGTGGGGTGAAGATAAGTGTTTAGAAGAGGGAGCCTCTAAGTAGGAAGTCTATGATTGGGTGCTGAACAGAGTTCGGAATCTTGGCAAGTTTTTGGGTATGTCTTCTGACAGGATGGAAGATGATGTAACTATGATGGAAGGAAGAAGGGTTTGGGGGGAAGGGGAATGATTGAGAATGGAAACCTCTTTTTGACATGAAGATAAAAATCATTAGTTGGAATGTAAAGGGCTTGAATGCATTAGAGAAATGGATTGGGTGTGGTGTGTTTACAAGCAATTAAATTGAATGAAGTCTCTAGGGAGGTGATTGGGTTTATTTGGGGTGGTAGATAGGTAGATTGGATTCATTTGAAAGTACGAGCAGCTGGAGGGATTTTGGTGATGTGGATAGAATGGTGGTGGATTGGCTGGAGATTAAGGGTGTTTTTGGAACTTTGCCTTTTTAAAAATGTGGAAGACAAATTTGTATGGATGTTCAAGGGGGTGTATGGTCCAGTGGTTGATGGGTTGTGAGGGGAGTTTTGGGAGGAGTTGTCAATGGTAGCTTTCCTTTGGAATGCTCTTTGGTGCTTGGGTGGTGACTTCAATGTGGTGTGGTACCTAGAGAAGCGTTGGGTGTGTGCTATTTTGAGTGGAGTAATGAGGAAGTTCTCCTCCTTTATAAACGAGCTGGAGTTGGAGTTGGTGGACATTTTTAGGTGGTGCAGTTTTCAGGATAATCCTTTATGTCCCGCATTGATAGGTTCTTGATCTCCACATCTTAGGAGTATTTTCCTGATGTTGTTCAGTTACCTCATCCCAGGCCTGTGTCAGATCATCTTCGCCGTTTGTTAGACAACAATGGGTTTCGGTAAGGGAAAAACCCTTTCTGTTTTGAGAATATGTGGTTGCATGTGGAAGGCTTCAAGGATAAATGGGGGTTTGGTAGAGGTCTTATGAAGTGAATGACACTCTGAGTTTTATGCTGTCAAAAAAACTGAAGTTCCTAAAAGAAGATACCAAAAGATGGAATAGGGAGGAGTTCGGGCTATTAGAAGTTTAGAAAGGCAAAGCTTTAGAAGACATTCGCCGAGTCAAAGAGGTGGAGGATGTTAGAGCGTTATCTGTTGAGGAGATTGAGTCGAGACTGTGTGCCAAAATAGAGTTTGAGAGAATTGTAAAGTTGGAAGGGATAAGCTGTTGACAGAAATTGAGAAATCTTTCGCTTACGAAAAGAGACAAAATACTAGGTTCTTTTACAAAATGGCCAATACTCATCGGAGGAATAATTTCATTACCCACATTATAGTTGGAGAGAGAACGCTAGAGAAAAGGGGGGGGGGGGGGTTGATTCATCAAGATGTAGCATATTTCTTATGGATCTTTTTCTGGAGACAAGGGAGAGGAGTCTAATTTGATTACAGAAGTTGATGCACTTGGTTTAGAGAGATGCCTTTTGGAGGAAGTGGTTGTGCAATTTTGAAAGGTTTCAAGCCCAGATGGGTTGACCTAGGCCTTTTTTGAGCAGTGTTGGCAGATGGTCAAACCAGAAGTGATGGGGATGATGCACTTTTATTAGGTGCATGGCGCGTTTGAGAGGAGTTTGAATGCATCTTTTATTGCCTTAATTCCTAATAGAGGTAGTGCTGAGAATGTCAAGAGATTTTAGACCTATCAGTTTGCTTGGAGCTGCCTACAAAATTTTTGCAAATGTCCTGGCTGGTAGGCTGGAAGGAGTTTTGGGATCTATTGTCTTAGAGACTCAGAATGCCTTTGCAATAGGGAGGCAAATCTTGGATGTGGTTTTGGTGACTAATGAAAGAATGGATTGGAGATTAAGGAGTGGGACCCTGAGTATTGTTTGTAAGCTGGATATTGAAAAACCATATGATCATGTAAATTGGAAATTCTTGCTTCATGGGAGAGGATGTTTTTCAGGGTTTCTAAAGTTTTATGTATCTACAATGAGGACGGTCATGTTGGTGAATGGGATTCCAGCAGGTTTTTTCCATTCCTCCAGGGGGGTTGAGGCAAGGGGATCCCGTGTCCCATTTGCTGTTCATTTTAGCTATGGAGGTTCTTAGTCATATTATATCTAAAGCTGTCAAGGGAGGTTTTTTAGAGGGCTTCAAGGTGGGGAGAGTTGATGGTTTAGTTGGCATAGTTTCTCACCTTTTGTCTGCTCACGATAGTATTGTTTTTTTGTTGTGCAGAGGCTAATCGGTTGGGTTATCTTAGATGTGTGCTTTCATTCTTTGAGATGGTTTCATGCCTTGAAGTCAACCTAGCCAAGTCACAGATTCTGCCAGTAGTAAGTGGGCCAAGGGGCTAACATTGCTTCCTTGGCTATTATTTTAGGGTGCTAGGTTGGGTCTCTTCTTCATCTTACTTGGGTTTGCTGTTGGGGGCCTTTTTTAAATCGAAGGTGGTTTGGAACTCTGTTATTGAACCATTCCAAAAGAGGTTGGCAATGGAAGAGGTAGTACTTATCAAAAGGGGGGAGGTTAACCCTTATCAAGAGTACATTGTCTAGTTTACCAACCTACTTTATGTCTTTGTTTGTTATCCTGACAGCAGTGGTGAAGAAAATAGAAAAGTTGCGAAGGAACTTTTTATGGGGCGGCCTGGGTGAAGAGTTCAATTTCATTTGGTAGATTGGGAGATGTTGTGTCACCCTTTTAGAGAAGGGGATTTGGGCGCTAAGAGGTTGGGATTTTCCAATCAAGCTCTCTGAGGGAAGTGGTTATGGCGGCTTGCTTGTGAGTGAGATATTATGCGAAACATTAAGGTTTGTCTACAATTCTATTTTAATTATAATTAGAGTTATGTTGATTATCTTTGAATTAAGATTTTATTTAGTTTCCTTTTAGTTTAGAATTTTAAATATTCTATTTTAATTATTTAGTGTTTGGAAAGCTATCCATAAAGGGTCGTAGATCTGGGAAAAATGTGAGATTCGAGCTAGGGAATGGCAGCGGAATTTATTTCTGACATGATTTATGGCGTATATTCCCCTTTTGGTCACTTTTCCATTTTTTTTTGATATTGTGGTTAAAAAAAATGCTCTGGTATTGGACTTTGTTAGGATCTTGGGGAACAGGCATGTTGGGAGCTGGTTTTCTCTACACCGGCACAAGATTGGGAGTTGGAGTTAGTAGGTGATTTTTTTGAGCTCCTTTATGGGATTGCAATTTCGGAGAGTGGGGTTGATAAATTGAGATGGAGACATGGGACTGGAGTTTTTACAATCGAGTCTTTTTATTCTGTTATTACTGGTGCCGGGAAATTTTTTTTACTTGGAAGAGCATTTGGAAGTCAGGTGCCCCCTCTAAGGTAGCTTTTTTTGTTTGGACAGTAGTTTTGGAATCAGTCCTTACTAATGATATTTTGATGTAGAGGGGATTCAGGATGGCCAACAGGTGTATTGTGCTGCAAGGGGCAAGAGAGCGAATATTTTGCTTTTCCATTGTGAGGTGGTCAGTCTCTTTTGGGATGTGATTCTCAATTTATTTCGCATCCAATTGGTGATGTGGTCTTCTATTTGGCAATTGCTAGCATGTTAGAATTCTGGATGTCGATGCATGAAGACGTGGGCTTGGCGGATAGCACCGTTGTGCATTTTCTGGTGCCTTTGGAGAGAAAGGAATAAACCTTCCTAGTTCTTTCTAGTGCCTAAAACCTTCCCATGTGATAGACGAACTAAAGACGCTTATTAAAAGCTTAACAATGCTCACTATCAAAAGATATATGTGCTTTGGCAAACACTAAGCATATAGGTTTTATAACTATTTATGAAGCAAATAACGTTCAAAGAGAGATGAAGAAATAGAGGATATATTAACTTACAAACTTTACAAACTTAGTCTTGCTCATGAGCTCTTCACCTAGTGGAAAGATTTTTCTTCTACTACTACTTTTACACACAAGCTCTGATACCAATTATAATTTGTAATGCCACTTAATCCAAAAGAGGTATTATGTATTGGATTTGTATCTAGAAATATTTCAAATAACTACGATCAGGCTCTACATATTGAAAAAAATTATGTATCCGTTTCTAATATGTGTGCTAGTTTAAATAATATTATCAATCTAATGTGTTCTTGGTTTTCAAGAAATTAAAAAAAATTAAAATATTAATCAAGATTATTTAGAAATCAGACTTGAGACAATAGAATCCAAAATAGATAATTTTGAAAATATAAAGAACATCGATTTAAAGGATGATACCAAACAACTGGAAAGTCTAATAAACAAATTAGATTCAACAACTATTGAAGAAAAAGATGGAATAAATCACCCTGATGATATCACAATCCCTAGGTTATATTATGGTACCGAAGACATCATGGTACTTTAATCCAAAATCTATAATAAAGATGAGTATGATAATATCGTTGAAATTATAGATTATTGGAGACATTTGTATAAAGATCCTTGGGACTAGAAGATCGAAATAAATTGTTAGAATAGATACGAGAAACGTATCTTCAACATTAAGATCTTCTAAGACACTTTAATTATGAAATCATATGCTCACTGATGACGACAATGATAATCAATCATTCTCTTTAGACGAGATAGAGCATGAAAAAAGTGATCTTGACAAAGAATCTACTTTTTCAAAGGGAAAGAGAAAGGCATAAGAGCCACTCGACCCATAATTATTTGGTGATTATGATATGGGAGAATTTATGTGCACCAATGAAGTAAAACCAGAAAAATGTGATACGTCACATACTTCAAATACTCCAAATCCAACACCAAATCTAATGTTTTCTAGACTAGATGATACGCATAAATATCCAGTTGCACAACATGAAACTTATCTTGACTTGACTAATGTCCTGTTTAAAGATCAAGAACCAGCCGTTGATGATTGGACACCATCCTTGTCCATAATAATAACCAATTATAAAAACACTTGGACAAAAGAAGAATTTCTTGATTAGATTGCAGCCACTCTTCAAGGTGATGCTTTGCAATGATTATGACAATGGAAAAAAAAAACAGAAAAGGGAAGAACCCAGAACAATGCTTTGTTAATTAATTTTCTTACCTTTATCCAATTCTAGACGAATTTGCAAAACTTATAAAAGAACATTTATGTGGTTTTTCAGGACAAACAAATTTGTAAGAAAATGCAAATTATATTTTATCAAAATTAGAACTTTGTAATATGTCACTTTGAAGACTATTTTACAACATATAAAAAATATTATTATCTCATTGATCCAACAAGCATTGGTTAGATCAATTTTTCCACAAACTCCCAAATCCATGGGATGAAATGTGTTTTAAAAAATATCTTGATTTTATCAAAATATTAGGTAAAGAAGACGATGATAATTTGGGATTTAGAATTAATTTTGTCCTAAGATTGATAGCTGATAAATGCTTAGAAATAAAAGCGAATAAGTAGGTAAAAAATCAAAATAACTGCTTCCAAAAATGGGAAAAAATGCTGTAATATTCTAAAAGAAAATTGGAAAACAGGTTGTCCCATCTCTCAAAATAAAAAAAGATTCTTTAAAAAGAAAAAGTTTAGTTGGAAACCTTGGAAGAAGAATTAACTTTTTCAGAAAAAAAAAGTATATTTGAAAAAAAAAAACTACGGGTTTTTCGAAAAAGAAAACTTGTAAATACTATTTATGCATTAAAGGACATTATGCCCCAGAATGCCCTAAAATGGAAAAAAAGCAAAGAAAATGATTGAAGTTCTTGAAGAACGAGAATTAGAAGTCTTTTTTGGAGAAGATATCTCTGATGAAGAAAATAAATATTCTTAATGAAGTAGGAAGTGAAGATGAAAGTTCTGATGAAGAATTGAAGAACTAATCTATAAAGGAGCAAAGCCAAAAAGAAACTTTTGAACTAAGTTATTTAAGCGAGTTAGATACCCTACACTTAAGTGATGTTATAGGAGAAGAGATAACTTTTACCGAAAAAAAATTAGAAGCATTCGAAAAACTCCAAGAAGTGAAAAAAGACAATTTATGAAGTCTTGAAAATTTCAATTTTCTCAACTAGAGTTTTTGAACAATACAGTGGAAACATCACTGCAAAATTATCTGGAGATGGAAATTTAGACATCACTTGACAAAGAAAAAGTTGCTCGATGGAAAAAGAAATATTCAAAAGTACGATATATTCATATAGGATTAATTCAAGTCAGGATGAATGCTTTATTTTGCCAAGGAATTGATTCCCCTATTCTAGTTGTGGTTTTTTACAAAAGATTCAATGACCCAATCAAAGCTATAATTGGAGGATTTCAATCCAACTTAGTTAATGGAGTAATTTGGTTTAACATCAAACCAAATTATTTTATCTCTATAAATTATCCAAATTTGGAAGACATTGTTAGGATTAGAATCAAAACAAAAGGTAGACGATCAGAAACTTCTATGAAACCCATAGATAAAAAAAATGGTTGAAATATTTGAACTAAGACCATTTGATTCTGTAGTCTAACCAAGATTAATGAATTGGACAGATCTTGAAATTCCAAAACAATGGTTAATTTCATATTTAATAGACGAAGGACCGTCTAGAATTACTGTAGAAATTCTAGAAATGCAAGTTTAAGGGAATAACTTGTATTTTAATAATAAAGTCAAACAACAAAAAAATGTTTGGCAAAAAGATTTTCCTAATCAATCCGAATGGGAAAAATTTTCTCGGAGGTCTTTTCGTGAAATTCAAAGTGTAAATTTCATTGCAACGAAAAATGTTCAAATTCCTATAATGCCTGGAACAAATAATAGGAATGAAAATAATAAAGAAGTCATACTATCACCACAAATTTATCATTTTCAAACAAAAAGTGATGAAATTATTTTTTCTCCTAGTCAATGGAAGAAAATATATACTTGTGTTATGGGAATATTTAATTTTGCTGGTTATAAACCATATAGCTTAAGTGTTCTTATAGATACAGGAGCTATAATAAGTTCTTGTAAATGGAACGCCATATCTAAAGAAAAATGGAATCTAATGAAGCACCCCATTTTAGTTACAGGAATTGATGGAAATCACACATTGATTCAATTTAAAGCAAAGAATATCCCCTTTTGGGTAGGTGACAGCAAGTTCATCATTCCAAAAATACTTTGCTTTCCCTATATGCATGGAGATTTTCTTTTAAGAAATAATTTATTTATCAATATCTTCCTATACATATATACGAAAAAGGAATTGCTTTAAGCATAAAATAATGTTTTAATACATATTCCTTCATTTGAACAACACAAATATATTTGTGATAAAAACTTTTCATTAGTATCTAGAGGAGAAATGACTCTTATTATCAAATTAATCGATGAGTCTCATTGGATATATAAAATTCTAGAAGAGAATTTTAGTGAAAATCCATTAAAACTATGGTCTCGAAGTCCTGATATTGTAGTTTAAAATTAAGAGATATAGTCTATACCAGACAAGATATAGATGAATTCGATGTTCAAATCCAAGAACTTCTTGATAAGAAAATAATTGAAGAAACGAATAGTCCTCATTCAAGTCCAGCTTTTATGGTTAGAAACCATGCCGAGATAAAAAGAGAAAAAGCTCATACGATAGTCAACTACAAACGGCTAAATGAGCATTTAAAATTTGATGAATATTTTATTCCACGAAAAGATGTCCTAATCTCATTAACTATAGGCTCAAAATACTTTATTAAATTTGATTGTAAGGGTGGATTTTGGAAAATCCAACTCACAACCGAATCAAAATTATTGACTACTTTCAATATAGCTTGAGACCTTTGCCATTGGAATGTTATGCCTTTTGGTCTCAATATTGCCCCTCAAGTTTATCAACGATGGATTGACACAATCTTTAAAGACATGAAAGTTTTTTGCGTTGCCTATATTGACGATATATTTATTTTCTCCAAAACCTGGGAGGAACATAAACACCATTTAAAATTAATATGTGAAAATTTCCAAAAAATAGGGAATAATTTTATCTCCCGAAAGGATTGAAATAGAAAAAGAATATATTGAATTTTTGGGAATTATTTTAGATCAAAAAGTTCTCAAACGTTATGTTTATTTACCTCAAACCGGGGATAAATTAATCCTAGAAATAGATGCATCTGACACATGCTGGGGATGCATTTTGAAAGCAATTCCTTCAACTTTATGAAAAGAAAAAGAGATTCCTAAAGAGATAATTGGAATAAGATCCAAAAAGACTCCTATTTCAAAAACTCTTCAAAAAGAAGAATTAATTTGTGGATATAATTCTGGAACATTTAAATCAAATCAACAGAAATATATTATTTTTGAAAAAGAATCATTAGCTATTAAATTAGCAATAGAAAAATTCTGAATCTTCTTAGCACTAGAAGATTTTATTGTTCGAACTGATAACAATGCTGTAAAAGATTTTTTAGTCAACAAAAAATCTATTGATCAAGGGTGACGTCTGTAAACACCCCGATTTGACCTCGCCAAATCTTAAGTTTATTCGAATGAATCTAATGATGAAAACCAAGAGGAATGATACTCAGAGTCTCCAAATAATTGCCGAGAAATGATTCAAAACTAGTACATCAGAGAACGTGTGAATCTTGAGGCCGCAACATTTCAACATTGAGGCCGCAAACACCGTTCTTCACGATCTAGTATATCATTTGCCTCCACAGTAGCGGTTGTGTACTTGTTCTTCACAACCGTGACTTTCAACTGTTTCGACTGCAATAACAAACCCTTGGAAACTCAACATTTCTTGTGGATGCTTCATTCATTGCCATGATCGCTACCTTTGATACTTGCGACCGCTACCTTCGAAGGAAGATTCTGAACCCTAAACGTGTCACTCCAACAGTGGGTGATGTTGTCTATAAATTCGTACCTCCAGTACGATTTTCAAGAAACGACGGAAACCCGTCGATACTTTGCCGAATTACCGGCCCAAACCTTTGCTTCTCACACACTTCCATTGTTCAACATACTGGTATTGAAGCATTTTTGGCAAATTGGGAAGACGAACATCTCATTCTTGACGTGAGAATTCATCTAGGATATTACATTGCAGGTATAATTGCACGAACCCCGACAATTTCCTCTCCCCACCTTCTACCCCCCATGGAGAGGTCGGGTTAAAATTTGAACTCCAATTTATTATTTGCATGCTTTGTTCTTTTAATTTGCAATTATAAAACATTGTCACTTTGATCATATTACTCATTTGTCAATATTTCGGTTCGTTGGTGTTTAGTCATCCATGTTTCTATTGTGTTTTTTATTAGAAATGCCTTTAAATGTTTCTGTAATCCAGTTCGACACATTGCATGTTTGCACGTTACACAGTTTATCAAAATTCAGTAAAACAGTGCCCTATAAACCTCATGACCGCAACAATTAATCTTGCGGACGTGACAACCGAGCACTAACATTATTACAACCGCGACTCTGTTACTCACAACCGTATGCATTGGTTTCATTTTTGTGGCGACCGTGACCTGTGGAGTTGACGGCCGTAAGCTTTTTGTGCCTTTTCAGTATCTAAAATTCCATGATCATAGTGTTTAGTTAATTGCATGGGATGTCCTATATGTTTCCTATAGTCTAGCTTAACATGATTAGGGTTTAGCTTGTTCCCCCTTTGCTATTTTAATATAATGTTATTTCTCCTATCTTCTACGTGTTAATATAGTTAGAATATGAATTTTGTTACTTGATTTTGGATGTTCAATCTTTGTCTCCACTTTCTGCATTTGCATGCATTTGAAAATTTAAGTTTTGAGAACCAATGATGATGAGTAGAGATCAACCATATGGTTGGGCAAAACGGGGTGCCTAACACCTTTCCTGATTTGTACTTTAGCCTTTGGACCCATGTTTTCTCTGGTTAACAATACAGATCAGTGCCTAGTTTTGTTTTTCTTGGTTTTTCTCAAAAATCAAGTGGCGAGTTTATTTTTCAAAATGAAGGGGTTCTTAAAACTTATGGTTTTCAAGGTATTAAAAATATCTTTTACAATAAACTCTTGAATCCCTTTTTGCACTTTTTTGTAAAACCCAAATCCCAACCGCCACGACGTCTTAGTTGGCACAATAAAATTGCTGAATATAATTTTGAAGTAGAACATCTTAAAGGTACTAATAGTTTTCTTGCAGATTTTCTTAGCAGGAATTACTTCAAAAAATAGTAAACTAAGCAAGTTACTAATTTATTGCAGAAAACATCTCTAAAAAAGAAATGGACAAAGGTAAACAACCTTAGCAGGGCGAATGGGTGAAAATTGCTAAAAAAACAAAAAATCCTAAAGAAGAAAGAGTTTGTGGTATTTGTTGGATTTTAACCAAGAATCTACATGTCATGGCCAGAATGCCACAAATAGATTAATCGGTAACCTGGAGCCCGCTACAGATCTTATGATAACTTAGCCAAAGCTAAAAAAGCTTTTTACAGCACTTCACCACTCAGAACACATGAAATTCCTTCATTTAAACCAGATGAATTGGAAATAAAAGATTTTTATAATCCTACAATCCCTAGAAATATTTATAATGAGCTAAATGGTGTTTGGAAAAATCATATTACAAAAAACAAAGTAAAATTCTGGAAAATTACAAACTCATCTAGTTGAGCAAATAACCAAGTTAGATAAACTCGAACAACCTTGTTTTAATATCATGAAACAAATTGATTGGAATGAAGAATTTCGATATGAAAAAATAAACAATTTTCTTCAATTAGCGGATATCGTAGCCAATGATTTCCCCGATTCAATGTTTGAAAGAATTAAAAGAATTTGTCCTTATGAAAAAGCCAGATATATTTTACCCTATGATGTTTTTCTCAAAATACATAATTTGGTTGAAGATCACAGCGAAAGGATTAAGCAAGTTCTTTTGTGTTCTCATTTTAAAATTAATAACAGAGATAGTATTCTTAAACTCACCCTTCTTATAAATCATGAAGAATGGCTTGAGAAAGACATTACTTGGGGATTAACTAATCAAGTTATTTTCTAGATTCTAGAACCAATGAGTTGGATTTCCTTTCCAGCCATGATTAAAACAATGCTCTCATACGTAGTAAAAAACTACTGATGGGTTAAGTACTTTACATTTTGGATTTCCAATATAGTAGCATGGCGAGAAAGAGAATATTTTTATTAGCCATATCAAATCTGGTATCTTAAGCCATCTGAAGATTGAGAATTCTCATAAACAGATCCCTATGAAGTCTCCGACAGAAACAATACACAATTAATTGAAAAAATGGCAACAACTCAGTATTGGATAGACAGTCTTATATTAATCTCACAATCGGTAGGAAGAATCAATGGATCCTTGCCATTTATGGTAACATACAATAAAAGACTGTTCGTTACAAATATCCCAATTACATATAAAAGATCACCCAAGCAAATTCAAAAAGCTAAATCACTGTTGCTCAAATTGAAAAAGCGTAATGAGCTAGATCTTCCATTGGATATATCAATGACAGCGGATGATATTGAAAGTTTTTGTAATCGGGAATTTAGCCAAAATCTTGATTCACCTCCCTCAAAAGATGGAGTTGAATACATCAGTTCTATAAACCACATGGAATTCTGAACGATCACCAACGCTAGCAGACAACCTAGCAAAAGGGGAGTCAAGAGAATTAGGAAGGTTTGAAAAAGAGATTCTTGATATATCATAAAACAACTTTGACAAGACATAAAGAAGATTCCTGTCAATCAGGAATACTTTTCCATCAAAAGCGTGCTAGACAAGAGGAATATTTGTACAGTGATCTAACGTCATCTTATTCGGACTTAAAATTTTGTATTTAAAATCTGAGGCCTGGAAATGTGTATAAATAGAGGGATAGTCTGTTGTTTTAAACATTGTAAATTTTCTCAGAGTTCTCTTGTAAACTTTTCCCTTCTTTCCACACTTCCTTTTTATAACAACAGATCCTTTTTATAACAACAGACTATCCCTTTGTTACCAATTACAAAAAAGAAGTGCAGAAAGAAGGGAAAATTTTACAAGAGAACTTTGAGAGGATTTACAATGCCTAAAACATCAGACTATCCCTCTATTTATACACATTTCCAGGCCTCGGATTTGAAATACAAAATTTGAAGTCCGAATAAGATGACGTTAGATCACTATACAAATATGCGGCTCGTCTAGCACGCTTCTGATGGAAAAGTATTTTTGATTGACATGCATCTTCTTTATGTCTTGTCAAAGCTGCTTTATAATATATTAAGAATTTTTTTAAAACCTTCCTAATTCTCTTGACACACCTTTTGCTAGGTTGTCTACTAGCATCGGCGATGGTTCAGAATCTCATGCGATTTATAGAATTGAGGTATTCAACTCCATCTTCTGAGGGAGGCGAATTAGTATTTTGGCTAAATTCCCAATTACGAAAACTTTCAATATCATCTGCTGTCATTGATAAATCCAATGGAAGATCTAGCTCATTACGCTTTTTCAATATGAGCAGCAATGATTCAGCTTCTTGAATTAGCTCGGGTGATCTCTTACATGTAATTGGGATATTTGTAACGATCGGTCTTTTATTGTATGTTACCATAAATGGCAAGGAAACTGATCTATTGATACTTCCTGCTGATTGTGAGATCAATATAAGACTATCTATCCAATATTGAGTTGTTATTTTTTCAATTAATTGTGTGTTGTCTTTGTCAGAGACTTCATAAGCATCTCTTTATTAGAATTCTCAATCTTCAGATTGCTTAAGATACCATATTTGATATGGCTGACAAAAATATTCTCTTTCGCGCCATGCTACTGTATTGAAAATCCGAAATGTAAAGTACTTACCCTATCAGTAGTTTTTTACTACGTATGAGAGCATTGTTTTAATCATGGCTGGAAAGGAAATCCAACTCATTGGTTCTAGAATCTAGAAAATAACTTGATTAGTTAATCCGTAAGTAATGTCTTTCTCAAACCATTCTTCAGGATTTATGAAAAGGGTGAGTTTAGGAATATTATCTCTAGTATTAATTTTAAAATGAGAACGCAAAATAATTTGCTTAATCCTTTCATTGTGATCTTCAACCAAATTATGTAGTTTGAGAAAAACATCAGAGTAAAATAGATATGGAAAGATAAATCCTTTTAATTCTTTCAAGCATTGAATCGGGGAAATCATTGGCTATGATATCCGCTAATTGAAGAAAATTGTTTATTTTTTTCATAACGAAATTCTTCAATCCAATCAATTTATTTCATGATATTAAAACAAGGTTGTTGGAGTTTCTCAAACTTGGTTGTTTGCTTAATTAGATGAGTTGGTAATCTTCCGGAATTTTACTTTATTTTTTGTAATATAAATTTTCAGACACTTTAGCTCATTATAAATATTTCTAGGGATTCCATGATTATAAAAATACTTTATTCCTGATTTATTTGGTTTAGATGAAGGAATTTCACGTGTTTTGAGTGGTGGAGAGTTGTAAAAAGCTTTTTTAGTTTTGGATAAGCTATCGTAAGAGCTGTAGCATTCTCCAGGATATCGATTATTCTGTTGGTGGCATTCTGGCCATGACATGTTGATTCCTGGTTGAAATCCAGAAAATACCACAAACTTTTTCTTCTTTAGGCTTTTTTGCTTTTCTAGCAATTGTCACCCATTCGTCCGGCTAGGGTTGTTTACCTTTGTCCATTATCTTTTTTAGGGATGTTTCCTGCAATAAATTAGTAACTTGCTTAGTTTACTAATTTTTGAAGTGATTCCTGCTGAGAAAATACGCAAGAAAATTATTAGTACCTTTAAGATGTTCTACTTTAAAACTATATTCAACAATTTTATTGTACCAAGGCGTCGCCCTTGATCAATAGATTTTTTGTTGACTAAAAAATCTTTTACAGCTTTCTTATCAGTTCGAACAATAAAATCTTCTGGTGCTAAGAAGATTCGGAATCTTTCTATTGCCAATTTAATAGCTAATAATTTGTTTTAAAAAATAATATATTTCTGTTGATTTGGATTAAATGTTCTAGAATTATATCCATAAATTAATTATTCTTTTTGAAGAGTTTTTGAAATAGGAGTCTTTCTGGCTCTTATTCATTTCTCTTTTGGAATCTCTTTTTTTCTTTCCATAAAGTTGAAGGAATTTCTTTGAGAACGCATCACCGGCATATGTCAGATGCATAAGTTTCTATGAATAATTTATCTTTTGTTTGAGGTAAATTTTGAAGATTTAACTTTAATTTGTTTAGGTAAAGTTTTGTCTTTATCTGTCCATTCAAAAATTGCATATTTCCTTAGTTTGACTAAGGGATTTCGATTTTTGAAAGGTCTGTAATAAAATTTCTTCCATAATTAATGATTCCCAATAGACTTTGTAATTGAGTTTTATTTTCAAGAATATTGGGAAAATCTCTTACTTTTGTGAGAATATCTTCTTGAAGTTTCAGACCTTTTTGATTGAAATTAATTCCCCAAAATTCAATAGATTCTTTTTCTATCTCAATCTTTTTGGGAGAGAAAATTATTCCATGTTTTTGGAATTTTTCACATATTAATTTTTTAAATGGTGTTTATGTTCCACCCGGGTTTTAGAGAAAATCAATATATCGTCAATATAGGCAACGTAAAAATCTTTAAGGTCTTCAAAGATTGTGTCTATCCATCGATGATAAACTTGAGGGGCAATATTGAAATCAAAGGGCATAACATTCTAATGGTAATGCCCTTGAGATGTACCGAAAGTAGTCAATGATTTTGACTCGGTTGTAAGTTGGATTTGCCAAAATCCACTCTTACAATCAAATTTACTGAAGTATTTTGAGCCTCTAGTTAATGAGATTTGGACATCTTTTCGTGGAATAAAATATCCATTAAATTCTAAATACTCATTAAGTCGTTTGCAGTTGACTACCATACGAGCTTTTCCTCTTTTTATCTCAACATGGTTTCTTACCATAAAAGCTGGACTTGAATTTCGTTTCTTCAATTATTTTCTTGTCAAGAAATGCTTGGATTTGAACATCGAATTCATCTATATCTTGTCTGGTATAGACCGTTGATTTTACTCTAATAATGATATTAGAATCTCTTAATTTTAAACTACTAAGGACTTCGAGACCATAGTTTTAATGGATCTTCACTAAAGTTCTCTTCTATAATTTTATATATCTAGTGGGACTTATTGATTAATTTGATGATAGGAGTCATTTCTCCTCTAGGTACTGGTGAAAAGTTTTTATCACAAATATATTTCTGTTGTTCTAATAAAGGAATATGTATTAAAATATTTTTAATGCTTAAAGAGATTCCTTTTTCGTATATATGCATAGGAAGATATTGATAAATAAATTGTTTCTTAAAAGGAAATTTCCATGCACATAAGGAAAGCAAAGTATTTTTGGGATGATGAATTTGTTATCACCTACCCAAATGGAGATATTCTTTGCTTTAAATTGAATCGATGTGTGATTTTCATCAATTCTTGCAACTAAAATGGGATGCTTCATTAGATTCCATTTTTTTGTAGGAATGGCGTTCCATTTACAAGAACTTATTGTAGCTCATGTATCTATAAGAACACTTGAGCTATATGGTTTATAACTAGCAAAATTAAATATTCCCATAACATAAGTATATCATTTCTTTCCTTGACTCGGAGAAATGATAAATTTGTGCTGATTGTATGACTTATTTATTTATTTATTTTTTTGTTCCTATGAGTCGTTCCTCGCATTATAGGAATTTTTGTTCCTATGAGTCGTTCCTGGCATTATAGGAATTCGAACATTTTTTTGTTGCAATGGAACTTGCACTTTGAATTTCACGAAAAGATCTCCAAGAAATTTTTTTCCATTCGGATTGATTAGGAAAATCTTTTTGCCAAACATTTTTTTGTTGTTTGATTTTATTATTAAAATATAAGTGTTCCCTTAAACTTGCATTTCTAGAATTTCTGGAGTAATTCTAGACGGTCCTTCGTCTATTAAATATGAAATTAACCATTGTTTTGGAATTTGAAGATCTGTCCAATTCATTAATCTTGGTTGGATTATAGAATCAAATGGTCTTGGTTCAAATATTTCAACCATTTTTTTTATCTATGGGTTTCATAGAAGTTTCTGGTTGTCTAGTTAATTCATGAATTGTTTTCCACTGAATTGCTAAATCATTAGAATTTGACTTCATTGCAATTTCTTTTGTTTTGATCCTAATCCTAACGGTGTCTTCTACATCTGGATCATTTATAGTGATAAAATAATTTGGTTTGATGATAAACCAAATTACTCCATTAACTAAGTTGAATTGAATTCCTCCAATTATAGTTTTCATTGGGTCATTGAATCTTTTGTCAAAAATCACGGTTAGAATAAGGGAATCAATTCCTTGGCGGAATAAAGCATTAATCATGACTTGGATTAATCCTATATGAATATATCGTACTTCTGGATCTTTCTTTTTCCATCGAGCTACTTTTTCTTTGTCAAAAAGCGTGATGTCTAAATTTTCATTTCCAGATAATTTTGCAGTGGTGTTTCCATTGTATTGTTCAAAAACTCTAGTTAAGAAAAATGAAAATTTTGAGACTTTATAAATTTCGTATTTTTTAACTTCTTGGAGTTTTTCAAATGCTTCTAATTACTTTTTGGTAATGATTGTCTCTTCTCCTATAACATCACTTATGCGTTGTGTGTTTAACTCGCTTAAAGAACTTTGTTCTTCAATTTCTTCATCAGAACTTTCATGTTCACTTTCTACTTCATTAAGAATATTTTCCTCATCAGAGATATCTTTCCCAAAAAAAGACTTCTAATTCTTGTTCTTCAAGAACTTTAATAATTTCCTTTGCAGTTTTCCCTTTTTGAGGTCATTCTGGGGCATAATGTCCTTCATTGCATATATAGCATTTACAAGTTTTCTTTTTTAAAAAAACCGTAGTTTTCTTTTTTTGAATATACTTTTTCTTTTTTGAAAAAGTTTTATTCTTCTTCCAAGGTTTCCACCTAAACTTTTTTTTTTTAGAGAATCATTTTTTATTTTGAGAGATAGGGAAACCTATTTTCCGATTTTTTTAAGAATTTTATCATAGCATTTTTGCCCATTTTTGGAAGCAGTTATTTGAGTTTTTGCATGCTTATTTTCTTTTATTTCTAAGTATTGATTGGCTATCAATTTTAGGAAAAAATTAAATCTAAATCCCAAATTATCATCGTCTTCTTTGCCTAATTTTTTGATAAAATTAGGATATTTTTTAAATCACATTTCATCCCATGGATTTAGGAATTTGTGGAAAAATTGATCTAACCAATGTTTGTTGGTCGGTGGATTAATGAGATAATAATATTTTTTAAATGTTGTAAAATAGTCTTCGAAGAGACAAATATTACGAAGTTCTAATTTTGATAAAATATAATTTGCAGTTTCTTACAAATTTGTTTGTCCCGAAAAAGCACAAATGTTTTTTATGAGTTTTGCAAATTCGTTGAGAATTTGGTTAAAGGTAAGAAAATTAGTTAA
Source organism: Heliamphora exappendiculata (assembly GCA_034768845.1). Taxonomy (NCBI): domain Eukaryota; kingdom Viridiplantae; phylum Streptophyta; class Magnoliopsida; order Ericales; family Sarraceniaceae; genus Heliamphora; species Heliamphora exappendiculata. Next base: position 17,880 of record JAOTRH010487827.1, read on the forward strand.
CGAAGCATTTTTTTAGGTTCTTCCATTTTCTGTTTTTTTTCCATTGTCGCATCCATTGCAAAAAATCACCTTGAAGAGTGGCTGCAATGCAATCAAGAAAATTTTCTTTTGTCCAAGTATTTTTATAATTGGTTATTATTATGGACAAGAATTGTGCTCAATCATCAATGGCTGTTTCTTGGTCTTTAAACGAGACATGAGTCAAGTCAAGATAAGTTCCATGTAGTGCTACTGGATACTTATGCATATTATCTTGTCTAGAAAACATTGGATTTGGAGTATTTGGATTATGTGAAGTATCACCTTTTTTGGTTTTACTTCATTTGTATACACAAATTCTCCCATATTATAGTCACCAAATAATTTTGGATCGAGTGGCTCTTCTGCCTCTCTTTCCCTTTGAAAAAGTAGATTCCTTGTCAAGATCACTTTTTCCGTGCTCTATCTCGTCTGAAGAGAATGATTGATTATCATTGTCATCATCAGTAAGCATATTGATTTCATAATTAAAGTGTTTTGGAAGATTTTCATGTTGACGGTAAGTTTCTCGTATCTATTCTAACAATTTATTTCGATCTTCTAGTCCTAACTGAGGATCTTTATGCAAATATCTCCAATAATCTATAATTTCAACGATATTATCATACTCATCTTTATTATAGATTTTGGATTGAAGTACCATGATGTCTTTGGTACCATAATATAACCTAGAGATTTTGTTGTCACCAGGGTGATTCATTTCATCTTTTTCTTTAATAGTTGTTGAATCTAATTTGTTTATTAGACTTTCTAGTTGTTGTTTGGCATCATACTTTAAATAGATGTTCTTTATGTTTCCAAAATCATCCATTTTGGATTCTATTGTCTCAAGTTTGGTTTCTAAATAATTTTGATTTTTTGAAAACCAAGAACATATTAGATCGGTAATATTATTTAAACTAGTACACATATTAGAAATAGATACATAATTTTTTTCAATATGTAGAGCATGATCGTAGTTATTTGAAATATTTCTCGATACAGATCCAATACGTAATACCTCTTTTGGATTAAGTGCCATTACAGATTGTTATTGGTACCTAAAACCTTTTTAGTTTTGTCTGGTGCCTAAAACCTTCCCGTGTGATAGACAAACTAAAGACACTTATTAAAAGCTTAACAACGTTCACTATCAAAGGATATATTGATTTTGATAAACACTAAGCATATATAGATTTTATAACAACTGTATATGAAGCAAATAACGTTCAAAGAGAGATGAAGAAATAGAGAATATATTAACTTACAAACTTGGTCTTGCTCTTAAGCTCTTCACCAAGTGGAAAGATTCTTCTTCTACTACTACTTATACACCCAAGCTCTGATACCAATTACAAAAAAGAAGTGCGGAAAGAAGGGAAAAGTTTACTAGAGAATTTACAGCATTTTTTAGGGGTCTGAATCAGATATTCAGAAGTTGAAGTGGGTCTTTTTAAATACTTTCCATTTTTGGTGTAGAGGAGTTTTTTTGTGAATCCTTCTTTCTTTTTGTTGGTTTCTTGGATGAGCTTTAGGTGTTCAGTCATCTTCTTGAATTCATATATCTTTTGGACAAGGTTGTGCCCCTTCTGGCATCTTTTGAGTCAAATACTTGCACTCTTATTAAAAAAAACTATATGTGACTCAAAGATGTTGACGTGGTGCCGTCAAACTCGACTGATAACTATTACTGTGGTTATCGATTTTTCGGCTTAGAACAGGTTACAAACAAGGCATTCGTCCTAGTTGGCTGGTTGACACTGGATCACAGCAACTGTTTCAAAGCCGAGAGATACACATACTATAAAAAACATGACATACACGTAATCGCTAATCAAAGTTGGTGCATGAACAGAAAATCTAAGATAGGGAAAAGCACGAGAGTGCCTCAAAGTGGAGAGAGGATGGGCAGCTCTATATTGCTTGTCAGAGCTCTATTCCATTTTACTAAATTCATACAAGAACGTTGCATAAAACAGAATCCAACTACAGATCTTCAAAATCTAAGCAAAGTGAAGGTGAAATACATTTAGAGAGAAAATGCAGATGTGATGAGAGTAAGTAGAGAAAATTTTCCACTAAGATAGAAAAGGACAAATTTAATTAGCCTCGCACTTCCACAGTGCTAAGATAGAAATATGCCCTTTTCATGCCCAACTTTGATCATTGGCCATTGAAATCTACGGAGCCACATCTCAGGTATTTGCTGCAGCCTGCAAGCCTTGAGGAGTTTTCTTCAACTTGCACTTTCCCTCGGTCTTCTAGAGGAAAAAAAAATTGGAAAAATTTCCATGTATGTCTGTTCTTCTTAGTCTCTGGAAATGTATTCCCATCTAACTGATTCAAACTCCATCCCAATGTAGTTGTACAAGATATAATAGAATAGCATTCATCCTAGCAAGTGGCACACGCCTCATGGTAGTCGTATTTATTTGAGTAATTCCCTTAGCAATCTTCCTTGCATTATATCTTCCAACTGAGTTGTGCTCTCTGCTTCATGCAAAAATCCTGTTACACCAACTAGTTTTTGTTTTGCAAGAGAGACCAAGTCCAAGGAGTTGTTTTTTAAGCTCTCCCCTTCTATGTTTAATTCTTTCCATGTCGATTCTGTATTTCCTTCTTTCCAACTGCAAGGAATAGACATGCAAGGCAAGTAGGAAACAAAAGGCTCTAAAGGAAGTAGTCAAGGCGTCATATGTAACAAAGTTAGATGTAGGACATTGTAAAAGCACCAAATCCTTTTCTAATACCTATAGGAATATCAGTATCATCAACTACTGGATCAAGAGCACCAGAAGGGATAAGAAACTCATTACCAAGAGCTACTGAGGCGTAGCAAGGCAATGCTTTTCGTCCCCCACCCCCTCACCCCGGTGTGTGGTTTAGTTTAAACCATGGCATCTACTTCATTGTGTTTGGCTTGCTTGTTGGTTTAATATGTTCATTTATTTATCATTTCCCTTTTTTTTTGCATTTCTTTTACTTGCGACCTAGTTATTCTATCTTTCAACGATCTAACCGTAGTACATTGTTCTTGTGATCTGGCCAGGTGCATCTTGACCACAAACACATGGGTTTGGGTGGAGATGATAGCTGGTCACCATCCGTCCACGACAAATATCTAGTTCCTGCATTGCCATACTCATTCTCTGTCAGGTTCTGTCCGATACCTGGGGCCACCTCTGGCCATGACGTTTATAAAATCTCAGCTTTGAAAATATGACTTGCACGATGCATGAACAACTTAAGCTCTTTAATCTACCGTGTTGTTACAATTGTACAAGTTCATGCAATGCACTGAAGAATGAAAGAATATGTAAATCCGGTGGCGTTGGTTTTCCTTGAATAATGTGTTATTTCCCTCAATTTTTGAACACTTGCATTTTAAAAAACTTAAAAAACTTGAATCAATGTTGTCCCTCTATTGTAACACTCTATTGTAACAACTGTTTAAAAATAGTTTACCTGGAATTGGGTTTTTATTGGAATCTCTGTGTGTGTGTGTGTGTGTGTGTGTCATACATATATATGTATGTGTATATTTATATATAAACAGTGGCATGTATTTGCAAGTTGGGAGAGGCTATTTAAACTCGTTGGTTGCAGTATATTATGGAGTATTTTTAGGGTAGATTTTATATTTAACTGTTTGTTGACAATCCACATGCTGTATTTTAGAACCATGGCTTGGTACAAGGTTTTGATCTCTCTTTAGTTGTTACTAAAAGCTGAACTGGTTATGCAGAGGGAGGTCGAAATTCTGAACAACTAAGGTCCTGTTGGTTTTTTGAATTATTTTAAGACGGATTAGATGTAAGATTATAAATAAGATTGGAATGTATTAGTTATACGAAGAAATAAAAATACAAAATAAATAATTGGATATGATTGGATTATGAAAGGATTGCGATGAATAATTACCACGGTAGTATATATATTATGGATAAATATTGCATATCATGAAATTGTGAGGCATAAAATTATCTATACTTGTGTTTAGTTAGGGTGAAATATATAATTGAATAATAAAATAAAATGTAATTATTTTTGGGGGATTTCAATTAAAAGTTAAAAAAAAATAAATTTTTAACGTATAAGGTTCAACCCATCTAAAAAATGTAATTTTTTTAAAAAATACTCAGTAAACAGATAAATTTATTTATTTGCATATTTATGCTTAATATATAAGTTTTTCTGTTTACATATCAATACAGATAATATAAAATATAAATTTATCTATTTACATATTAATATAGATAATACAAACAGATAAATTTATATATATATATATATATATATATCGATTTTTTGTATTGATAATATTGAAAAAAATGGAAGATTAGGGGAGGAAGATGAAGATGATGACTGAAAAAGATAATGAAAGAATTAGAATATTTTTGTCGTAAAAAGTTTCACGCGACAAACAAAGAATCTATCTATCATTGGAACATTTTTTTTGAGGATGGGTTTTGCATGTTTAAAAAAATTTACTTGATGAAAATCAATATACAGCATATAATTTAAATTTCTTACTAATTTTTTGTTATTTTGAACTATTGTATGAAACAAGAATAGTATGAAAAATTTTAATCTCACAATATAATATTTGATATGGTGTTAGTCATCTACTCCCCCATTTAATCTCTTGCCATATAAATTATTCAACGAAGAATTTAGTTAATTAGATAAGTGATGTATTAAAAAATACTTGGGGTCTGGTTGTCCATTTTTTATTCCTCATTTTTTTATTCTTCATTATATAATCTGACCCTAAGCAAAACTTATTGCCCTATCACTGAAACCGCTTTCTCCAATTACCCCGCCTTGAATCATTTCAAAAGTTAATTTAAGCATGTTCGTTACAATATAATATTCTCATTGTAACATTCAAATTAGTTTATTTTTGGCAATTATAGTGGCCCTGTTTGGGAAAATGTTTTTTATTGACTTATTGACTTATTAACTTATTTTTGCTTAATTTTAGTTTCAACAATATAGAATTTGACTTATTTGTTTATTTTTGATTATTTTTGTTTATTTTTGAATTTTTTATTTATTTTGATCAAGAAAGTTTATTTTTTCGGCTCGTCTCGATGAGGGGTTTAAAAAGTATAATAGTTTGACCGAATAATAAATTTTTTTTACTAAAAATAAAAAATTTACAAAGTCAAATAAGTCAATAAGCTAAATCTATCCATCCATTCTGGGATTACTTGGAAGAGAGTAAAAAAATATGGTGTAGTAATTGAAGGTTAGGATTATTATCTATATAATGAGATACAATAGTACTTTCAAAATGTATTAGATATTTTTAAAATAAATGATCAAGATTTGTAGAGCTAGGTGGTTGAAAGACATTTGGCCCGATTGGTAACAAATTTAAAAGTTAAATTTTTTTTAGTGCATTTTTAGTTAAGAAGTTAAATTTGGTTTAAAGTAGGTTATTTTTTTGATAATTTAATTTTTAAGTTAATTTTTTTAAAATTGATTGCTTAAGTAAAAAATTAATTTTTTTATTTTTTATTCAAATTAGATAATTTTATTTTTTTATACATTTGATATTAAAAACTAACAATTCTTACACAAAGGAGGGCCAACTCGGCCACGAAGATAGAACATTTTCTCATGAGTTAAAACTCTTTGGGTTTCTCACAACCCCTACACAAAAGAGGGCTAGCTCGGCTGCAATAATAGAACATCTTGTCAAGGAGTTAGAACTCCCATAATTTCTAATAAACCCTACACAAATGTTCTAATAAACCCTACACAAATGAGGCCGGCTCGACCACAAAGATAGAATATCCTCTCAAAAGCAAAAGTTAGAACAACTTTTAGGATTTTCAACAATCCTTATACGAAGGGAGGCCAGCACAGCCTAGAGGATAAAACACACATCCAGGAGTTAGAATAACTCCCAGAATGAGCCAGCATATCCTAAGGCAGTCGGGCCATCGACCGTCGCAGTAAAAGGAAAACGAAAGAACATGCCAAAGTAAGAATGAAAAGCAATAAAGAAAAGTACGAGTACAAAATACAGTCGAAATACGAAACCATTTCATTCAAGGATTGGAAAGTTACACTTTTCAAGCCAGCCTGGCCTTACATATGACAAAAATAGCCAAGCTGACAACCTTGAGAAAATGAAAATAAATAATAACAGAAAGCAGGAACAAAAGGTAACAGCAGCCCCAGTAGTGCAGTCAGGAGTCAAGCCTGGCTGTCCACCACCTCAGGCCGAGCTTCAGCATCACCTTCACCCTCCTCTCCTTCCCCTTCTCCCTCGTCGGGGAACTCAACCACCTCCTCACTGGCGAAAGCAGGAACACAGTGGTTGGAAGCGGTGTCCTCGGCATCTTCAGGACGGTGGAGCAGAAGCTTCAGCTGGAACTTCGGGATCAGTGTTAGCTCCAACCCCCTCCTGAGGAACAGAGTCAGCATTTTGGGGCAGAGGTACCTCAGACCAAAGCATGGAATCCGGAGGTATTTCAGCTTTTTTTACTCGGTACAATAGTTGTGGTAAATAAGTTATGAATGAAAAATATTATTATATTTGAAAAATAATTAGAGTTTGAAAAATAATATCCTAAAAATTGGTGCTTTGATTTAATTTTTTTAACTTTTTTGACTTTTTTATTTATTTTTGCCAAACAAATTATATTAATTATGTTGGAATCTGTGAATTTCATTGGCCATTGAAATCTAGATTT
>JAOTRH010487838.1:0-58452 GCA_034768845.1 Heliamphora exappendiculata
AGCAATAGAGAGAATAGCTAGTCAAAAGCTTGTTTTGTAAAATAGCCAGGCATATGCAATAGCTATTGGAGTTGTCAATAACAAAGAAGGCTCTTTATTTTAGTGAATAAATTTCACTTAGAGAGTTGGCTTGTAAGACTCTGATTTTGTAGTAATATAAACCCGTATAACTTAATAAAAAAAGAACCCGATTTAAGAAATTCAATTCAAAAGAATTTATGAAGAAAGTAACTTATAAAAAGAAGCCAAATTTTAAATTTTCTTATCAACGAGGGAGGTAAAAAGAGTCGATTTTCTTCGTAAGTAATTTCCAAAACTAGCCCATTTTTGTACCCTAAAGGATATTTTAAAGATGTTTAGCAAAACTCTATTTTTAAAACAAATTCTAAAAATGCACCATCTAGCAGAGTCCGCTTGAACGGGCTTCCCACCGCTCGAGTAATAAGGCACCCAATAGCACACTACCCAAAATCTTAAAAAAAAATTTAAGTGTTGAAAAGTCACATATTTTCCTCATCATTTAAAAATAAATTTAGATTGGCAAGATTGTGAAGTAAAACATCCATTTGATAATGAAGTAACCTCTTTCAACCCAAAAGTTGAGAATCAAACTTTTAAGATCATGATATTTCATTCAAAACCAAGGAATTTAACCAATAAAACGAACCAAATGCCATAACATGCATACAAATCATAAACTTATTACCTTAGGGTCTTACAACATGGGTTAATCTAATCCAACATATATTCATCCAAATATTCAAGACAAAAATTACATTTACAATTTCATTTCACAAAAGATGGTAACAATAAATACGTAATTCTATCAAATTACTCAAAAAGGGTCACGTGACCATCCATCTTACTCCAACACATTCTTCTCGCTATCACCTGAAATGTTGTTAAACAATATAAGTCAAGATTCGTAGGAAATTGACTAATAATAAACATATGTATGACATGCGATGATGGATATGTGAAATATAATATATAATTTTCTCCAAAAATTAATTCTATTTCAACATGCCACCCCACCGTTTTCCAACCAACCCAAGGTTTTTCAAGTTCCATAGTTTATCCACATCATTCAATTATGGCTTGCCAACCCGATTCATTTATTGATTTAATTAAGTGTCAAACCCGGATGACGCCTATAGACCTAGGTGAACTTATTACCAATGGTCCATGCGAGGCCCAAAAGATAAATACTCATTCTATAGCTCGATACGGAGAGTACACATTTTTGGTTTCTCTAAAAAATATAGATGGGTGGACTGCCCAAGAGCACGCTTTTACAAGGATTAACCCGAAAGAATGACCTATCTTACATTACGCAAATTTTCAGTCTTTCACCAAGGAGCTACTCGAGCCCAAACTTAGTCATTCAATTTGATCACACGGTACTTTAATTATATTATTTTCATTAATCACCAATACAAATCCAATCGTCAACCCGGTTCCTCTTACCAAACCCTACACCATTACGATTTCAATCTCAACCATCACGTCTATTCGAATATAAAAGTTCAAAACCCCCAAATAACATTTCGTATGGTTCACATCCAACGAGTTTCCAATTTTACACAAAAACACCCAATTTAACACTCACAATTTTCATATATCATATAAATTCGTGGCATATACATGCGATAAATTAATATAACCCCACTTTATCTAGAATTTTTATCAATTTCAACATTTGGATCATTTAACCCCAAAAGCTCTAATTTTCATAGTTTTAACTTAAATTCAAAATCCTAATCTACCATTTTTCAATCCCAATTATATCCAACAATAATAAAGAAGATAGAATCATCTTAAATCATCCACAAATCTAAGGTTTAACATGCTTCTAACATAGGATTTGAAATACACCATTTTTATGCTTTTATATATATATATATATACATATATATATATATATATATATATATATATATTCAACAATACTATAAACTCATTCAAGTACACAACTTATATCACATAGATATTCAAGGATAGTATTATATCCAACATTTTAGATTCACAAAATAGAAGAATAGAGTCTTAGCAAGCTCCAATCACAAAGATCTCTAACTGATGGGCGAAGAGGAAGCTTCCAAGCCTCCAATGGGTACTGTGAGACCCCAAACCGTGTTTTTTTAAGTTATTTATATACGTGACGTGTTTATTTCAGTATATGAATAGCCTCAATGCATGGTTTATGTTTTAAAGTTATAGAATAGCATGTGTAGATGTATTTTACGCTTTCTCGGGCCTTGTTTAGGCTTGTTGAGATGATTTTTGGGCTGTTAAATCAAGACACAAAATAGTACGCTTCTGCCCTGAGGTTCGATCGGCTGGAGGAGTTGGCCCAGTCGACTGAACCTGGTTTTTCCAGTTCGGTCGATTGAACTACGACGTTCGGTCGACTGAACTGTTGCAGTTTAGAGAGTTTTAGAGTTTTAGAATTCCATTAGTCGACCGAAGTGGCCTCTTCAGTCGATTGAACTGCGATTTTTGATGAGCCTATATATATTCCAGGCTTTAAAATGTTTGGAGAAAGCTTATTTCTTCCATTCTCTTTGCCTTCTCTCTACAATTTTGTGTTTGACCGAGCATAATTTTCGACAATCAGCTTGTGGATCCCTGCTATTTACACTGCTAGCTTCGTGTTCGACCGATCAGATTCTTTTTTCGACGTGGTTCAAATTTCAAAGTTTTAAGTTTTGACTCGCCGAGGTAAGATTCTAGACCCTACTGCTGTATAAGGGCGTTTTATATAATTATATGTGTTTTTATCGGGTAAAAATGCATAAAATGTCATATTTATATTTAAATCTTATTTTAAGGGTAAAAAACATGTTTTTTTCCTTTTCTTGGTTTATTATCTTATATGACATGTGGATGTATGGTTTTCAAAATGTGGTTTAAAAAACGGTGATTTTGTGAAAAATGGTGGTTTTTGATAAAGACCTCAACGCTTGGTATTTTGGAGGTTTGGAGCTAACCCTTGGGACTGAGTTTCATTTTTATAACGTTTTGTTAAAAACGAAAAAAAATATTTTAAAATATTTTTGTTTGATCTCCATGTTGATGATGGATGGATCAAATACATGTATAATGTATTTTACGAAAATGCTTTCGTAGTTGAGTTACGGTATCATTTTTGTGAAATGATTCTCTAGATGTACCGAGATAGCGGGTATTTGGCACGAGTTTCTCTCAATGAAAGTCCAAAAACGTTCGCAGTATAGATACCTTTGTCCTTTGGGGTAGTTCCCGTAAAGAAGGTGGTAGGTGCTCTTTTTCTTCGGTGTTAGTCCGTAAAGTTAACTTTGACGTTATGGTGCTCCGTGACGGAGTTGGTACATAGGATTCATTTTATCTTTTCTCGGTGTGTGATCCGAGTGGAAAAATGACTCTTTGGTTACTATTTTCCTTCAACTGTAAAACTTTGTTTTGCATTGTATAAATACTTAGTTGTGGAGGGAAAACTATTTTGGAGGTTTGTGGAAAACTTAGGATTTTATGACGTAAAACATTTTTGGCTTGTGGTTGAGTTCGTTCCCATTATATAATTACATATCATACTTTACAGTTTTATAGTCTGTTTCTATTGAGTTTCAGCTCACGATGTGAAATTTTGTTGTAAAACTATTTTCAGGTTTGGAGGTGGAAGATCATGAGGAGATGATCTAGTGATACCTATTGTGGCGGAAAACTTTTCTAGTTTTTCTTTTGTATGCCTGTTTGAAGTCATGTTTTGTACCCATTGGGCGATATATTTATCCATGTTGAATATGATATTTACTGTGTATGAGAGATGCATGTTGGGTATTCTTCTGATTTCAATAGGTGGATTTAAATGTATGAAAACTTATTTTCGTAAAATTGGTATTTGGTAGATTTTCACGTGACCCTAGATTTTGGGGCTGACGTGCTCAGTAGATCTCATGGTTCGTTAATTTCTGTGGCTATACGAGAATGGGATATGCTTAGGGATGTTGGGGAGTTTGATCTGTGTCTCGGAGAGACAGCAACAAGTGCGACCTTATATTCAGTAGCTTCACAGCCCGCATTGGTTGCATGCGTGTTAGAGGCTCAGCAGACCGACCAGGAGGCTCAGATGATACGGGATTGCATTGCCAGTAGGAAGGATATAGCAGGATGGACGATGGGTTCAGATCAGAGTTTGAGGTTGTCAGGGAAACTATTTTTGCTAGAGTCGTGCCGTGCTGAGGTGCTACATGAGTTTCATCATTCACGTCTTGCAGTGCATCTAGGTGGCACGAAGATGTATCATGACTTGCTCCGTCAGTTCTGGTGGACGGGAATGAAGAGGGACGTGATCCGATTTGTGTCTCGGTGCCTTACTTGTCAACAAGTAAAGGTGGAACACCAGCGATCGGTAGGACTGTTATAGCTGTTACCTATATCTGAGTGGAAGTGGGAGAATGTCACCATGAATTTCGTATTAGGACTTCTTCGATCACCGACGGGACATGATGCTATTTGGGTTGTGGTTGATAGGTTGACGTATTCTGCGCACTTCCTCCCTATTCGAGTGAGAGATCCAGTGGACAGATTGAGCAGATTGTACATTCGGGAGATAGTTTGACTATATGGAATACCTGTGACTATCGTTTCTGATCAAGACCCGCACTTTACATCGCGCTTTTGGCAGAGTCTTCAGGAGGCTTTGGGGACTAGTTTGAGTTTCAGCATAACTTTTCACCCACAGACCGATGGTCAGTCTGAGAGGACCATCCAGATTTTGGAGGACATGTTGAGAGCTTGTGCGCTTGATTTTTGGGGTTCTTGGGAGGATCATTTATCATTGACAGAGTTTGCATACAACAACAGCTATCAGTCCAGTATTGGAATGGCACCGTATGAGGCTCTGTATGGTAAGCCGTGTAGATCGCCGGTGTGTTGGATAGAGGTAGGTGAGACCACTGTTTTGGGACCTGACTTAGTACGGGAGACGACGGAGTAGATTGCCATGATTCGTCAGCGTCTGGTGACGGCTCAGAGCTGCCATAAGCGTTATACGGATCAAAAGAGAAGACCGTTAGAGTTTGCAGTTGGGGATCACATGTTTTTAAAGGTCTCACCACGCAGAGGGTTGATGAGATTTGGCCATCGCGGGAAGCTATCACCACGTTTTATTAGACCATTCAAGATCCTTAAGAGGATTGGGGTGGTAGCATACCGTCTGGCCTTGCCGCCTCAGTTAGCATCCATGCACAACGTCTTTCACGTTTTGATGCTTCAGAAGTACGAGCCTAATCCTTCACATGTGTTAGATTGGGCTGAGCTATACAAGTTGATAAGGATATCACGTATGAGAAGCGTCTAGTGAAGATCCTAGATACAAAGGAGCAAGTATTGTGGGGGAGAACGATTGCTTATGTCAAGGTTCAGTGGCTTCATCACGGGGTTGAGAAAGTGACTTGGGAGCCTGAGTCCGGGGTTCGTGCTAGATACCCGGAGTTGTCTACCTCGTGACCTTGTAGAAAAATTTTGGGGGAAAAATTCCTTAAGGGGGGAGAGTTGTGAGACCCCGAACCTTATTTTTTTTAAGTTATTTATATACGTGATGTGTTTATTTTAGTATATGAATAGCCTCGATGCATGGCTTATGTTTTAAAATTGTAGAACAACACGTGTAGATGTGTTTTACACTTTTTCGGACCTTGTTTAGACTTATTGGGATGATTTTTGGGCTGTTAAACCGAGACAGAAAATAGTACGCTTCTGCTATGAGGTTCGGTCAACTGGAAGGGTTGGCCCAGTCGACTGAACCTGGTTTTTCCAGTTCGATCGACTGAACTAGGGGGTTCGATCCACAGAACTGTGGTAGTTTGGAGAGTTCTGGAGTTTTGGAACTCCTTCAGTCGACCGAAGTTGCCTCTTCATTCGACTGAACCGTGGTTTTTGACAAGCCTATATATATTCTAGCCCCTGAAATGTTTGGAGAAAGCTTATTTCTTCCATTCTCTCTGCCTTCTCTCTATAATTTTGTGTTGACCAAGCCTAGTTTTCGACTATCAGCTTGTGGATCCCTGCTATTCACGCTGCTAGCTTCGTGTTCGACCGATCAAATTCTTTTTTTGATGTGGTTCAAATTTTGAGGCTTCGAGTTTCAACTCGTCGAGGTAGGATTCTAGACCCTACTGCTGTATAAGGGTGTTTTATATAATTATATGTGTTTTTACCAGGTAAAAAATGCATAAAATGTCATATTTGTGTTTAAACCTTATTTTAAGGGTAAAAAGTTTGTTTTTTTCTTTTCTTGGTTTATTACCGTATATGACATGTGGATGCATGGTTTTCAACAGGTGATTTTGAAAACGGTGATTTTGTGAGAAAATAGTGATTTTTGATAAAGACCTCAACACTTGGTGTTTTGGAGGTTTGGAGCTAACCCTTGCGGTTGAATCTCATTTTTGAAACGTTTTGTTAAAAATGGAGAAAAATATTTTGAAATATTTTTGTTTGATCTCCATGTTGATGGATGGATCTAAATACACGTATAATGTATTTTATAAAAATATTTTCGTAGTTGAACTACGGTATAATTTTTGTTAAATGATTCTCTAGATGTACCGGGATAGCGGGTATATGGCACGAGTTACCCTCGGTGAAAGTCCAAAAATGTGCGCGTGTAGGTACATTTGTCCTTCAGGGTAGTTCTGGTAAAGAATGTGATAGGTGCTCTTTTCCTTCGGTGTTAGTCCGTAAAGTTAGTTTTGACGTTATGGTGCTTCGTATAGAACCCGCCATTACCTAGCCGGTCCTATGATGTATAGGAATTGGGTAAGGGGTAGGTGTCTTATAGTTGTTTCCTCTGTCCATTTGTGACGGAGTCAGTACATAGGATTCATTTTATCTTTCCTCGGTGTGTGATCCGAGTGAAAAAATGACGTTTTGGTTATTGTTTTCCTTCAACTGTAAAACGTTGTTTTGCATTGTATAAGTACTTGGTTGTGGAGGAAAAACTGTTTTGGAGGTTTGTGGAAAACTTAGGATTTTATGACGTAAAACCTTTTCGGCTTGTGATTGAGTTCGCTCCCATTATATGATTGTATATCCTACTTTACAGCTTTATAGTCTGTTTCTATTGGGCATTGGCTCACGATGTGGGATTTTGTTGTAAAACTATTTTCAGGTTTGGAGGTTGAAGATCATGAGGAGATGATTTAGTGATACCTATGGTGGCGGAAGATTTTTTTAATTTTTCTTTTGTATGTGCTTGAAGGCATGTTTTGTACATCATTGAGCGATATATTTATCCATATTGAATATGATATTTACTGTGTATGAGAGATTCATGTTGGGTATTCTTCTGATTTCAACAGGTGGATTTAAATGTATGAAAACTTATTTTCATAAAACTGGTGCTTCGTGGACTTTCACGTGACCTTGGATTTTAGGGCGTGGCAGGTACTCAACCAAAAGGGAAGCAAGGGATCTACCCAAGAGGAGCAAAAGGGTTCCAAAAACTCTCCAAACCCAACTTTAGAAGTTCTAAAGAGAGAGAGGGGGGGATGAAAATAATGATAAGAAAATGTTTTAACCCGCAACTTAAAGTTTACTCGCCGACCGTCTGCTCGAGTAGACATGGGAGCAGTTCGAGTGGTCCCTACTAACTCGATTTTTAAAAACTCTCTACCTGTAGTCCGCTTGATCGGGCCTTAGGCCACTCAAGCAGTTAATGCTGAAAGGAATCTAAAACAAAAAATGTGTATATGCATCGAATCATAAGCTAAACACCTCCAAACTCACCCAAATAACCCATAATAATTGTTCTCATACACTACCATGTATACAATTATTATTAGCAACCGTTATCATGATCAAATTTTAATTCTCATATGCGATTTACATATTTAGCTGTCATCACCTAAAATACCACAACATACTTTCGCTTATTAAATTCAATTCAAACGGGACCGGGTTCCTACATGGTTGGAGGAGTTTTTAAAGGATAGTCAAGGGTGAAAGGAATTTGTTTCTAAACAAGTACTCAAATTAGAATTCCTTATAAAATCTTCCTAATTTATATGGTGTTTAGTTTAATATCTCTCAAATAAAATTAGACGTTATAATTTATGAAAATATTCTTGATTAAATTTTCATATTCAATGCATGTCTACGTCGAATTTTATATATGACAAAGGTGATACGGTGTAAAAACAAAATTTGGCAGTTCATTATTAATTTTAGCCTAATGAAGTATTAGGCAAAGTTTAATTAAAATTTTGAAAACCTAAACTATTATATTTAGGGTTGTTGGGATTGACTCGAATTTCAATATCAGATTTAGCAACTAGGTTTATGTAACAGCTGTTCTATTGGTCATTTAGTAGCTTTCTTATTATTAATTTAGCAGTTATCCTATTATTGTTTTAGCAGCTTCTGTTTTGGTAGTCTCCTATAAATAAGATAGCTAGGGTCTCATATTGTGGGTGAGAAAATTGATAGACTAGCTGGTAGAGAGAAGAGAGTTGGGTTTTGTACTCTTTTACATTCGTCATAGTGAAATATTTTTCTCTCTCGCTCGTGGACGTAGGCCGGTGTGGGCCGAACCACGTAAACCCTCGGTGTTATTTATTTTCTATTTTTTGTGCGTGGTTTTTCTTCCGTTTGCGTTCGAGAATCAGTATTTAAATCCCATCAAGTGGTATCATAGCCGACGGTAGACAATTCGAGGCCGCGGTAATTGATCGGAGCAAGGTATTTTTCTTGATTTCATATCGTATAAATCAAAAAATTTTATTTTGTACAAAAAAAAGGTTTTGCAAAATCTGGGTTTGAGTGAAGAAGCGCCGGCGTGCACAACTCTTTGCATTGGTGGTTTTTAAAAACGGCAGCAACAGTAACTGCCTTTTAATTTTCTTTTAAACGAAGTAACAGTTGGTTTTGGTAGGACTTGTTTGCGCATAGAAATCAATTGAGTGAGATTTTGAGATTAATTTCACTGGTTCCATAATTGCCTTTGGGTTTTTATTCAGTGTGGTAGGATTTTACTATCCACGGCACTGTTGAATAAGATTGGTTTTTATTGGATTTTATGGTTCCTGGAGATTAGGTTGGGAGTTTGTTGGGATATTCTAAGGCAATTATCCAGTGTGACAGGTACATGAAATTAATTATTTAAATTTATTTTATTATATTGGCTCGTATATATAATAAAATAATTTAAGGGGGAGGTGTCTTCTAAGGTTTTTGGGCGCTGCGGATTCATCGGTACGATCAGATTTTTTGATTTCTGCACTGTTTATTTGGATTGTACAGATCGGATTAGATTGGGATTGATCGGGTGTGATCGGGTACAATCAAAAGCGATCGGGTACAATCAGATTTGATTTGGGCTGCGTGGGACAAAGATTACACATATCTGTTATTGCGATGAGTTCAGATTGTGGAGATTGTCAGACGAATCTAATGGCGTTAAAAAGTTTGGGTTTCGTGATTGAATCTTTTAACGGCCGCAACGACTTCACTTTATGGTAGTAAAGGGTAAATAATATTTTAAAGCGTGAAAGACTGATCAAGGCTCTCAGGAATAAGTCAGAGAAACCAGAAATGATGAAAAATGTATAGTGGGAAGAGATGCGGGACTTGATGAACAGCACGATTCAGTTGTATCTCGGTAACAGCACTTTTTGGGAAGTCATCAACGAAAGCAATTCGGTAGAACTCTGGGCTAAGTTGGAGAGCAGGTACAAGTCCAAGACATTGGCGAATCGGTTGTCTTTAAAGAAATAGTTATATGCACTTCAGATGACAGAGGAAGCGAAATTTATGGAGCACTTGGATGGGTTCAACAAGATATTGACGAAATTAGATTCTATCGGCGCGAATATTGAAGATGAGGATAAAGCAATTCTCCTGTTGGTTTGATTTCCTTTATCATACGAGTATCTGAGGACAACACTGATGTTTGAAAAGGATACCCTAGGGTTAGATGAGGTTATTGCTGCTCTTATATCTAATGAGATGTTGAAGATGAGGGAGAGTGACAGATCACATGGACAGGGCATCATGGTTGTATCAGGCAGTGAAAAAGTCAGAGGCAGGGCGACAGTGAAGCAAGATGGGTCCAAGAAGAAACGTCGTTTCAAGTCGAGAGGTTACAAAGAAAGGTGCTACTATTGTGACAAGAAATGTCATCTAAAGAGGAATTGTCTGAAGTACAAAGCAGACAAGGAAAAAGAACAATCATCAGAGATAGCAGTTACAGAGGGCTCCAATTATGAAGAATTAGAGGTGCTCACAGTTACTTCAGGTATGAGCAAATCAGATTGGATATTAGATTTTGGATGTTCGTTCCACATGCGTGTAGTCAGAGAGTATTTTGATATGTATCAGGTATGCGATGGGGGTACTGTCAGGATGGTTAACAATGTAGTGAGTAGAGTTATCGGTATAGGGACAGTGCAGTTTTGTAGGCTTGATGGGACCCTTTTGATCTTGACTCGAGTTAGACATGTGCCGAATCTAAGGAAGAATTTGATTTCTCTTGGGATACTGGATTCGAGAGGTTGCGGGTTCTCATCTGGAGGTGGAGTTCTTTGGGTTTCAAAGGAAAATAATGATGTACTGCAGGGACAGATGATTGACAACCTATACAGGCTCGTAGAGAATGTTGTGATAGGTGGAACTACTGCCAAACATCAGATGATTAGTACAGGTAGACGACGTACACGAAAAAAGTGTAAGGGTGATCAGGGTGAATAACGTTGCGAAAAAGTATACGGAATAGACGCAGAGGTACACAGAAGCGACGAGGTAGTATAAGTGCGCATGTGAGAAAATTAGATGGTGTGCAAGATGCCGGCAAGATGCAAGAGCAACAGTTGTTGGATGTTTACAGAAAAGCTCCGGGCAACGAGACTAGTACGACAGATGTGACGGACAGGTGTACACCTCGATAGAAGCGAGTCTCATTTGCTCTTGATTTGGTCAGTGGTGGTGATCTCTCCGATTGTGTGCACAAAAAGGGAGAGATGGGGCCACGTTCTTCTACAAAGTAGCGAGCTTTGTGGGACACCCGGGTTGGGGTGCGGGCACCTCGGTATAGAGGTGTGGGCCATGCTGTTTGGGTGTTGCAGATCGACGACGACGACGAAAGAATCGACAGCGATGCTGATTATCTTCTGGGTGGTTTGGAGAATTCAAGTCAAGGTGGAGATCCTTTGTCTTACCAAAAGGCTACATGCAGATCAAAAGGGAAAAGGCGTGCAGATCGAGGATTGCCGACAGTTCTTCAAGATGGTTGAAAGATTCGAGCCAAGGTGGAGATTGTTGGGATTGACTCGAATCTCAATATCAAATTTAGCAGTTAGGTTTATTTAGCAACTGTCATTTTGGTCATTTAGCAGTTTTTCTATTGTTGATTTAGTAGCTATCCTATTGTGTTTTAGCAGCTTCTGTTTTGTTAGTCTCCTATAAATAAGATAGCTAGGGTCTCATATTGTGGGTGAGAAAATTGATAGGCTAGCTGGTAGAGAGAATGGAGTTGGATTTTGTACTCTTTCACATTCGTCATAGTAAAATATTTTTTTCTCTCGCTCGTGGACGTAGGCCGGTGTGGGCCGAACCACGTAAATTCTCGGTATAATTTATTTTTTATTTTTTGTGCGTGGTTTTGCTTTCGTTCGCGTTCTGGAATTAGTATTCAAATCCCATCAATGATGAGCACCTATTTGGTTTTTTTCAAATTTAAAGCAATGTGAATTGTTTGTTTTTTTTCAAAATGTGATCTATTGGTGTACTCTTACTGTCCTTGTTCGCCGCTACCCTCTTTCTTGTGTCACGTGAGATTAACTAAGAAATTGTTAAAAAAGGGCGTCGGAGGTTTGTTCCGACACACCCTCTCCAACGATCAAGTCAGTATTTCGATGAAGTAATGAATAAATAATCTCAAAACTACTTTCTAGAGAGAGAGAGTGAGAGAGAGTGTGTGTGTGTTTGAATTATGTCATACTTTTTTTTCTACTACATTTTTCATATAATGGATTAAAGAGACACTTGGTTAACAAAACACGTGAAGACCATTGTAACCACATCCTTGATATCTAAATTTAAAATTATGTGAATTGTTTTTTTTTTTCTCAAAATATTATCAAAAAATTCAATCTATAACTTATTTCATTTAAAAATTTTAAGGACACGGTTTGAAAATCACACTATTTTCCTACTTTCTTTTCCATTCAAATTTTAGTTCCATTGTAACTCTTTTAACTTTTTTTAAAAAAGTTTACATTCTCTCTCTTTTACTTTTTTAATTAAAAAAATCGAATACCCACGTATAACGTACGTATGCGGGAACCCTAATTGAACATAAAGGCACAATTCCATCAAGATCAAGAAAATCAAAAGCAAGCAAGGGGGTTAATGAACAAGGGTAAAAAAGTCACTTAACTTTTTAATTGTCCCATTCCTCATAATCCGGGAATGATAATATCCACCCTCTCTTACTTTGGAATAAATTAATTTATGTACGAGATATAAAAATTATTGGGAGGGCTTTCATCAGGCCTCCAATCTTATTTTATCTGAATTATTTCACAACCAAACAAGGCCTACGAGAATTAGATGGGGGAGGATAAGGTCCAAGGTTGGTTACACAAATCCAATAGATAAACAGATTGTAGCTTTTTGAGGACCCCGTGTACGTGTCCTCAAAAGGATGTTTGGTATAACTTTTTAGGCCTAAGCTCGAGTTTGGTTTCGCTAAAGAGTTGGCTTTTTATAAATAAAAAAAAATTCAATTTTTAAGTTATATTGTTTGGTTTTTCAAAAAAGTTAATTAACTTATTTTTTATCTCTTAATTTAAGAAATAAAGTTTATGCACATTCCAAATACCCTAATTTTTTTCAACTGAAATTACTATAATACTCTTAATTAAAAAAATCAACTCTTCTTACAAAAAATAAAAAAAATCGTGCCAATATCTCAAACACTGCAACTTAAAAATAAAAAATAAGAATATATTAGACATTTTAATAATAAGAAAAAACTATTATAAAAAAATTATTCCAAACACCCTAACATTTTTTTATTCCTTTATTTTTCAAAAAAACCTAAATATCTTAAAAATTAAACTTTTTATACGTTTCAAACAAACCCTGAACTAAGCTTGCCTACTTTCCCACGTCAAAAGTATCAAAAGTATCAGAAGTATCAAAAGATTCAAAAAAAAAAATCCTTTTCAAAAGGCTAGTTGGAATTGTTTTTAGAAGCAATTTAGCTGTTTATTACGAGGCCCTATTTGGAAATATTTATATTTTTTGTTTTTTTATTTTTTTTATTTGTTTATAAACGATAAACAAAATCATATTTAATATTTATTTCTATTTTCAAAAAACTATAAATAGTGTTTAGAATATACTAAATTTTTGAAAATAAAAAAATATATATTTTTACTTATTTTGTAAACAAATTTTTATTCTATCTTTTTTCTTCCATCACCCTAGCTACCAATTCTGACCACGGCCTCCGATTACTACATTTGGCCACCACCTCTTCCGATCACAACATACTGCCATCGTCTCCTACCACTACTTTCAACTACCATTTTTTACTACAATAATTATCTCTTACTATTATCCCTGGCTAGTGTTGGAGGCAAAACTGGCAAGATTATTATTTTTGCAAATAATTTTTGATAAAAAATAACTGAATAAACAAATGCCGAAACGAATTTCAGATAAAAATTTTTACGTCGAACGATCAAAATAAAAACCCGTGCAACTACAGTTAATTTAGATGAATATATTTTACCGTTCGATTCTTCAACTACGATTTTGATTTTGAGTTGAAACTCTCGTCAGACCTTCTACTGTATTCCCTTATGCGATTCCAAATGTAGTGTGGGTTACAATCTATCGAGAACTTGTACTGACAGAATTTAGATAACTTTAGTCTTGAGAACAAGTTATGAATATGGTTCAGCCTACCCGCATATTTATAGAGCTACAGCAAGGATCTGTGGAATAATTATGACGAAAACTTCTAGTGGAACACAGATACCCATCCAGCGGTTTTCATAATTAAGTAAATCTCATAGCGGTATCTGCAATTATGAAAATCTTGTAACAGTTTCTGTAATTTTCATAAAATACTAAATTATAGTTCACACCACTAAAGAACTGTAATTGCAATCAAGAACTTATTGCATTGAGCTTCTATTATTAAATGTCTAACATTTCCCCCCACGTTAAGATTCTCGATACCCGCCAATTAAATTTAATTACTGACAATTTAATTTAATCCGCATCTTGAAATTTTTTAAACCCTTCTGCGTAACTTATTTAACCGTCGAATAATTAAATCCACTTACAGGGTAAGGCCTGGTCGAAACTTATAAGCTTTCTTAAGAAGGTATCATCAATTTTGATCATTCAGGATGTGAATTTCCATTAATAATTAATATTCACTATATAAATAATACCGCTATCCAACTCACTGGAAATATAGACCTATATAAGATCGCACTATCTAATAAATCAAAACAACGAATATGAAATATATGCAAATCAATAATTATTTTAGGATTAAAAGTATAAGCACTATTCATAATAATCTTGGAGTGTTAATTAATTTATATACTCAGTATAAAATTAATTACCCCAATATGTCATGTTCAATACACACAAAGTGTACTAACACAGAAAGTTAGAACAATAGACGACGCTATTATATATTTCCCGTAACGAAAACAGACCTACTAAAACTTTGTATTACAGTTGTATCAATGGTATATCCATTTTCATCTAAACTGTAAACATAAAAATTATATTCTACAAGAACATAAAATCTGATCTTCTGTGTGCAAGCCGTACTTTACATACCATATTAAAAACTGTACAGAATAAAAGACATTCATGCATAATATTAAAAAAATGATATACATACATTGCTCATTAAGATTATCATAAAATAAAAAATTAATTTTATTAAAATTAAATTAAATACTAAAAGCATAATTTTCAGTATACCAACCCTAACAGCTAGCACCTCTAGTCACCACCTCTAATCATCACCATCTGGCCTCCATCTGCAACCACCTACTCTGACTACCACATTCGACCATGCCATCCGACAACTATATATGGCCACCGCCTCCGACCATCATCGCTACCCCTTACTATTATATTATTACTGGCTAACACATTCGGTTACCATCTCCAAGCACCATCTCCGGTCACCACCTTCGACCACTACATTTATTTGTAACCCCTAACTACGACTGTTCAAACATATACATGCAAAACATGTTTTTAATTTTATTTTTTTATAAAAATAAACAAAAATATATTTTTTTGTTGTAAACGGAAAAAAACTGTAAACATTACCAAACAGAGTCCAAGTAATCACAATCGTTCATCCTATTTTTGTGCCAAACTACAAGCCTTGATAGACTTTTCGAGAGGATTAACAAGATCGAAACCTATCATAAATTATCTTGGGCAGCACAAGTTCTCCTCAACAAGTTTGGCACAACTCGTACTTACAAAGTATAACTTAACTCACATTTATATCACATTCATAAATAAAGCATTGTATAAATCGATATTCGTAATCACAGAAAATGAATATCAAAACCAAAGATATTTATTATAAAGAAAATACAAAATTTATCAAGAGTTATACACAGAGTAAAAAGAATAAAATCCGCAATCAAATACGAAGTTCAAGTATCACTTAGCTAAGGTTTCATCTAAAACCGTAAAAAAGATGTTTAGAAGCTCATGGATGTAGGTGAGGATACGAAGTTTTTGACCAAACACGCCATTAGAAGACCTTTCGAGTGAGGAGCCGCCTTTATTTCATTCTTTTCACTAGGTTGAGAGCCCTTTTATGTGCTTTGCGTCCTTTTTAAGTCTTCACTTTTGACCTAGTTTTAAAATTTGCACAATCCTAACTTTTCGACCGTCGTTCGGACACCCGACCGAAGTAAAATAGCCAACGATTGTTTTTTCACTATTTTCTACATTTTATTGCTTTTTTGCTTTCTCTGAATGCTAATTCTGGAAATACAATGAAAATCGTATTAGTAATACAAATATGAGAGTTTCACTAGTATAAATTGCAGGCTTAAATGACACATTTAAACACCTATCACTATTCTAAATAGTTATGTTCATCTTTTCAATTTTGAGATGAAGTTTTACGTAAGAGTTCATATGGTCCTCAATGTAGCTTAGCTCCTGTTTGGTTGACTTACGAAATAATAACCAAATGAATATAAATTTTTCAAAATAATTATTCTTATTTGATTACTTGTAAAATTTGAATATGCATGAAAAATCAAATTTCTCGCCATCCAAACATGATGTTAAAAGTGTGGAAATTGTTTCCACTCTTTGAGTCCCTCCCAATCAAATTCCTACTTGTGTTGATTGTTGTGATAGCTTATAGAATTGGACTATTACGACAATGACTTCTACGTTTATGTTTGGATGACTATAATTTATTAATTTTAAAGAAGAATGAAAATGTGATTCTAAATAAATAAAAAAGCAATTCTTGATTACTTATTTCACCATAAGTTACATTTCCAAACTAAGCTTGTATTTGGCCTAATTTTTTTTATAGGCTTTTTGACTTTTGGAATTTTTTACAAAAAATAAATGTGAGAAAAACTAATTAATTATAATAGGAGGCCAAATGGTAACTTCGATTACATGATTCTTTTTCATGATTCTTATCATTATGGGCTTTAGAAAATATTTATTTACCTATTTTCTCTTAAAATCGCATTCATCATTCATTTAGTTGTTAATAAATGTTATATAACTGCATAATTATAGATATCGAATCAACTTCATTTTTTGATAAATAACAAACTCGACAAATTTTACGTAATAAAAAGATCTAATCATAAAATTATATATCAAAAAACTATGCTCACAAGCCCAACAACCATCCCTTGTCCTTTTATATACTAGAGCCATGCACGCGCAATACCCAATAAACATTCATTAATGATGAATGTGATTTTAAGAGTAAATAAACATTCATTAATAGGCAATTAGTTTTGATCCCAAAAAATTCTAGTAGTTAACATGAAATGATAGAGGATTACCTTAGAGAATCATAATAATTAAGACTACAAGCTATAATTCTACAAAAATAATTATATCGATATTCTTTTCAAGTACCATTGCCGCTTCTATTATCGAAAATTGATATTAAGAGATTTAAAGATAGTTTTTAGACCAAGACTTTTATAATCTAATGACATTTCCTCAACTTCCAATCGTGAAAGTTTTAAGTTCGAGCACCATAGTGGACAGTTAGGGGTGATCCCCATTTACTTTTCCTTAAATTCGGATAGTGTTAGTTCTTATTGTGGTAACAAAAAAAAAGGAAAGTTTTCAAAATATAAAGATAGTTATAAGGTCATTTTTTGTTTAATTGCACTTTGTATCATGTCTACTGACACCATTGACCTCTTGTGTTCAGCATTGATGAAACTAGTAACTTTTAGATTGTATTTTATAGTAAAAGTTGTGAGTGTTTCGTAAGTGTATTAACTTATAGCTGAAATAAAAAATAATTATTATAACTTATAACAGAAATTGTGCGTATTTAGACAATATTATAGCGTATGGCTAAAATTAGTAACAGAGAATTAAAAGTTAGTAGCAAAAATTTTGCCAAACACCCCATTATCGCTAATTGCCACTATCATAACTATAACCATATTTTATCAAAGGATCTTTCACAAATTTTGATTTCTCGATCTAAAAAGGTTAATATCATCAATATCATATATTTTTATTGTCATTAGTAGCTTTTGTTAGAGTCAATCAAAAGAAATGCTAGACCACAATTTTAAAAGTAATATTAATTAAAATGAATAATTTTAAAAGTTAATTTTTCTTAAAAACAAAATTTTATAAATAAAATGATAGATGAACATCAGTATAGCTAACATATCACATTCAACTGTAATAGCAAAGACTTTCATAATTTCAAATGGCAACTTCATAGCAAAAATAGAGTGATAAAGTTGTAAATCATTATAGCTAATAGCTATAACCTATTGTATAGGAACTATTGGGTGTGTCTTATATTCTTTAGAATCATATAATTAGGGTTTTATAATTATATAACGGTTAGAGTTTTAAGATTTCATAATTATATGGATGTCGAAATTTTAGGATTTATCTATAAATATGAGCTTTATAATTCTAGTAGGTTTATGGAGATTTTAATCAAAGAAATAGAAATTAGAGAGAGGCGAAAAAATATTGGGTACACCAGAGTAACCCTTAAGCGAGGAAACATGATTTATTTCAAAACTCGAGTTATGGGTGTATTGCTTCCTTCTGTTACCCCAAGGGCATTTTAATAGATTTTGATGATTTTATTAATTCATATTTTCTAATTAAATAATTTAAAAAGATTGTATTTAATTATTTTTAAAAATGTAGTGTCAACACTACATGGCAAATGAGTCAATACCTTATATCATTTGTGCTGACACATCTAGCTTAATGAGTTAACACTAAGTGTTCTTGAACATAACGTTTTGTATCGATATCAATTGATTTTTGGGGCCAACACCTATAGGCAAAGCACGCGTAACAAACTCAAGTGTGTTGACACTGTTAAAATTTAGGATCGACACATTAACAGCTTTGCTTGAGACGTTTCAGGAACTCAAGTGTGTCGACACCAAAAAAAATTTATGTCGATGCCTCCAGTATTGGATCGGGATCAATGATGAGTCGACACCAATCCAAATGAGTGAACACCTCAACACCTTGACGGGATTCAACTTGTATCGACACCAATACGCACATGAGTCGACACCAAGTGATTCTACGAGTTCCAAGCTCTGGGTTCAAAGTGTCGACACCAAAACAAATTGAGTCGACACTTAAACACCATCCAAAAAACTGAAAGAGTCGACACCAACGGAGCAATAAATCGACAGTAAGACTTCAAGTCATTTCCCGAACACTGACCTAAAAGTGTCGACACCACAGAGTAACTAAGTAGACACAAAGGCATCCTTCGAAAACAAGCAGTTTGGGTTCGACACTAAAGTGAATAAGTGTCGACATCAAAATTCCAGTAGCCAAGTCAGACTTCATGGGTCGACACCAAAATGAAGAAGGGTCGACACCGTTTTTCCAGTAGCCAAGTTTGACTAAAAGGGTCAACACCAAAGTGAAAATGTGTCGACACCATATTCTTAATAGCTAAAGTCTATCATCTAAGTCGACACCAATGAAAACAAGAGTCGACACCATGAGCAGACCATAAAGCCTTGAGTCGACACCAACTCTAATATGAGTCGACACCAAGGTCCTACCTAGAAAACTAAAGAAATGCATGGGTCAACTCCGAAAGTTCCATGAGTCAACACTATTGTGTGGATGAAAAAAAATACAGAAATAAGGTCAACACCAAGAAAGTACTGAGTCGACACGTTTAACCAAGAACCAAGTCTACGACCAGATTGTATTGAAACCAAAGGAATTTGTGTCAACACTTGCAACAGATTTCAAAAAGCACGTTGGTTCGAACGGTAACATTTTCAGAGCATTTATTGCCTCCACCAATCACCCAACAGTCATTTACTTCAGTGGGCTATATAAGGAGTTAATTTTCAGAGTTTCAAACATTTGGACACTATTCTATTAATTGCATTGAAAGCTCAAATTCTTCAAAGAAGCATTTTCTGCTTCATTAACTTCTCCAACCCAAATACTCTCACCTCTTTGTACATTTATTAGCAAACCATTGTAAGGAGTGAATGTTTGTGAATCTCTGATTCAAATCTCATTTATTGTAAAGGGTGAGTCACCTTTGTGATCCTTTAATAGAGCAAGCTAACTTCTTAAAAAAAAGATTAAGAGAGTTTAGAAAATAAGAGATTGTTCGTAGAAACCTCTTCAAGCTGTAAAGGCTTTTGAATGCGCATGTGAAGCATTTGATTATAGTGCAAATTCTCAAAAGAAGTCTTGGAGAGTGGACGTAAGCATGAAAAAAATCAAACCAGTATAAATTCTAGTGTCTGGTTCTACTTTCTCTCTCTTACCTCTTTAATTTCACTGTTGTTTATATCTTTACTATATTTGTTTTGTGAAATTAAAAAAAATTTGAAAAGATTTTTAAAATTGTTATTAATATTTTAAAATCTAATTCACCCCTCTTAGGTTGCCTAGGACTAACAGTTGGTATCAGAGTTTGGTCTCTTGTTTAGTGACTTAGCAATCAAAGAGATTCCATGGCAACTAGTATTGAACCAGTTCAACTAGAAGGCCAGTTTACCAATAGACCACCCTTGTTCAATGGAACAAACTATAATTATTGAAAAGTCAGGACGAGAATATATATTTGGGTTGTTGACTATGACCTTTAGAGGATTATCATAAATGGCTCTAAAAGGCCTACTAAAGTGGTAGAAGGGACAACTGTCCCTAAGCCTGAAAATAAATGAACTGAGACGGGTGTAAGAGAGATACAAAAAACACTAAGGTCATGAAACTTTTATAGTACTCTCTTGACCCTAATGGGTTCAATAGGATCTCCATCTGTAACACTACCAAAGAGATATGGGATAGATTTGAGGTTACCAATGGGGGAATCAACCAAGTCAAATAATCTAAAATTAATATGCTTATTCATAATTATGAATTGTTTAAAATGAAGTATGATAAAACCATTTCTGAAAAATTCACTAGATTCACTGACATTATAATTGAACTAAAATCTTTTGGTAAGGTGTATTTTAATACAGGAATGGTGAGAAAGATTCTAAGGTGTATGCCAAAAAGTTAGGAAACTAAGGTAACGGCCATTCAAGAGGCTAAAGATCTCACCACTCTTAACTTGAGGAGTTTCTTGGGTCACTCATGACTCATGAGATGAACATGAAGATGGATGATGAAGAAGACAAAAAAAAAAAAAAAAAAGATTACCTTTAAGTCCTCCATTCCCGAGAATTAATCTGATAAAGTTTCCTCGAGTGATGAAAATGAAGACCTTGTTCTATTCACAAGAAAGTCCAAGAGATTTCTTAGAAATAAGAAACAAAAAAAAAGTTCTTCAAGAAATATAGGTACAAAGGCGAACCCAACAAATTCAAAGGAAAAACTAGCTGATTCAAATGTGACCACAAGAAGAATGAAATCATTTGCTTTAAATGCAAAAAGACTAGTCACATGAAGGCAGAATGTTCGCAACTCAAAAAGCACTACAAAAAAGGGTTCAAGAATGCAATGTTGGCTACATGGGATAAAAGTGAAGATAACAGCTCTGAGGATGAAAAAAGGAAAAATAAAGTTGCAAATCTATGCCTTATGGCCAAGAAAGATAATGAGATAATTGATGATTTTTTTTCTTTAGAAGAATTACAACTTTCTTTTGAAGATATGCATGAAGAATTAAAAAAAAATAGATGCTAAAAATGTTGTTCTTAAAAAAATGGTCTTTTCTTATCAAATGAAAATGAATCTTTAAATGAAAAATAAAAAAACTTTTTATTGTCAAAACAAGTAACTTTTTAAAAAAATAAAAACAAAGTTTTAAGTGATAGTTAGAAGATCTCACCAACATTGTGCATAAATTTACTCTTGAAAAAGAGAACCTTGATAAATTTCTTGGTATGCAAAAATGTATTTTTGACAAAACTGGAATAGGTTATCAACCAAAAAGAAAATAAAAATTTTTGAGCAATATTTTTGTTAAAACCTCTTCTAATCACTCTCATGCTACTTGCTTTCACTGTTACGAGTATGGACATATTGTCACATACTGTCTACATAGAAAAATCCATGCTTTACACAATCACATGGAACTAACTCCAATGGATCTAAAAAATCTGGATACCAAAAATCAAAACTTGATCTTCTTTACAAGTGTGTCTCAAGTCCTCATTCAAGGAAAAGATGTGACACCTTGATAGTGTTTGCCTCTCTCATGCCCAAAGATGGTGAGTTTATGACATTTTGAGACAATAGCAAAGGCAAAACATATGAGTTGGTTGTATTGATAAAACTTTTTCTCCTTCTATTAAAAATATTTTGTTTATTGATGGTTTGAAACATAATCTTCTTAACATCAATTAGCTTTGTGACAAAGGCCACAAAGTTGCTTTTGATCATGTTAAATATGTTATTAAAAATTCAACCGACAACAAAGTTACTTTTTGAATGTCATAGGCATAAAAATGTATGCACTTTCAATCTTAATGACCTATCTAAAAATGTCACAAAATGTTTAGCTGCCTTGAGAGATAACTGTTGGTTGTGGTATAAAAGGCTTGGACATGCTCATATGAATTTGATTTCAAAACTTTTGAAAAAGGAGTTGGTAGTTGGTTTATCTCAACTCAAATTTGAAAAAGAAAAAATTTGTGATTCATGTCAATAAGGTAAACAAGTTAGAAGTTCTTTTCAATTAAAATGGTGATTTCTATTTCTAGGCCATTACAACTGTTGCACATAGACTTGTTTGGTCTAACAATAACTTTTAACCTTAGAGGCAGGAGATATGCATTTGTTGCGGTTAATGATTTCTCTAGATACATTTGAGTGTTATATCTAGCTCATAAGGATGAGACCTTTACTACTTTTTCAAAACTGTCTCAGAGGATTTCAAATCATAAAGGTTTTCAAATCACAAGTATCAGAGTGATCATGGTAGGGAATTTAAAAACAAAGATTTTGAAAAGTTTTGTGATGAAAGTGGTATATACTATAACTTCTCTGCTCCTAAAATCCCTCAACAAAATAGAGTTTTGAGAGAAAGAATAGGACTCTAGAAAAAATAACTAGAACCATGCTTTGTGAAAATAACCTACGAAAATGCTTTTGGGTTGAGGCTGTCAATACAGCTTGGTATACTGTGAACAGAGTCATGATTCGAGTTTCACTTAAGAAAACTCCATATGAGTTGGAGAGTGAAAGAAAACCCAACATCAGTTATTTTCGTGCTTTTAGTTGTAAATATTTTGTTTTGAACAATAACAAAAAAGTTTTGGGCAAGTTTGATGAAAAATCTGATGAGAGTATTTTCTAAACTTATTCTATATCTAGTGAAGCCTATATAATTTTTAACAGAAGAACCATAGTTGTTAAAGAGTCTATACATGTTGTTTTTTATGAGACTAGCCTCAGTTCTTCTGTGAGACCCTGATCCATTTTCTTTTTCTGCGTTTCCGAACACGCATTATGTGTTTTCGTTGCAGCATGTTTTTTCTACTTTTGATGCATGATCGGGCTTAGATATGAATGCGGGGTAGGTTCCCGGGGCCGTGGGCTGTTGTGGCGCGATTCTCGAAAAATTTAAAAAAAAGATATTTTGGAGACCTATAAATATCTGGAGTTAGATATTTTCATAAAGATATTTTTTAAAATTTCTCCAGTAAGTTTTTTGTTTTGTCTCTGCCTTCTGACTAAGTTCTCGGGGGCCCGGGACCCAATTTTTAGCTATCCAACAGCAGATCCTTACTTTTGGGGTCGTGGGCTAGGCAACCATCCGGTCAGATTTTAATTCTGGAAAAATTTAATTTTGCACGTGGTTCAAGACGTCGTGTTTTAAACTCGCCGAGGTAGGATTCTAGACCCTACTGCTATATAAGGGTGCTATGGGTAAACGTGTGTGCTTTTAATGGGTAGATTGCTGTAGATCTGCATTTGTTTCAAAGGTACATTTTTAGGCTTAAAACTCATTTTTGACGATTTCTGTGGATGGAAGTCGGGAGTTTCTTTTGAGGTCTCGGTGTTAGGCCTTGGCGTGTGGGTGTTCACGTGTGTTGAATCGGAGTTCGGAGGCTTCAGTTTGGGGTTTGGATGTAGAAACCTGTAGCTTAGAATCAGTTTTCGCTGAGGTTCGGTCAACTGAACCGTGGGGTTCGGTCGACTGAATCGAGGGGTTTGGTCAACTGAACCATGTGTTTTGGCATTTTATGGGTTTCCAGTAGGGTGTTCGGTCGACTGGAGGTTAAGGTTAGGTCTACTAAAGTTGTGGGCTGTTGGTTTGTAGTTTTGGGTTGGTTCCTTGGTTTTCGATTGGTGTCCTATGGTATTCAATTAAGTAATTTATGAGAATTGCTTGATTTAAATACCTGTGAATTCCTTTTTGGGTTTGGTTGGTTGTGTGGTGGTTTCGGGGGTGGTGTCATGGCCTCAGGTGTGCGTTTGAGTGTTGCCCCCGTGGGTGATGTGCATGGTAGATGCAGCTTGTTGGTGCACGGTAAGATGCGTGGTTTGCTGTGGGATTTGTTTTGGCGCGGGTGAGCGTCGTGGGTCAGTGATGGCCGTGTTAGGAGTGTTTTGGCCAATGGTGGTCGTGTGGGTTGTCCCGTGAGTGGATGTCGATTTGTTTTGGCGGGTGGCATTGTAATGTATGGTTATACATGGTTATGTGCATATTTATAACTGTTTATTTATGTACATAATATATGTAAGTGAATTGCATAAGGGGATATTGTTATGTGTAACATGATTTATCCTTTAAAACCTAGAGTTTTATAGGCATGTGACGTGGGTTGTAGAACATCGTGTTGATACATGGTTATATGTTTTAAATCCTGATTTAAGTTTACATATGTGTATAAAATGGATTAGATGAATCTGTGATCCAGTAGATGTAAATCTTGATTGATGATGCGTGTGTGCGTGTGTGGGTGTATGAGGTAGGCTGCGAAAGCCGGTGTATGAGGTAGGCTACGAAAGCCGGTGTATGAGGTAGGCTGCGAAAGCCGGTGTCTGTGCGATATCTGACGGATTGAAATGAGATCCTGACGAGGCACGGGTGTGAGTGTGTGTGCGATATCTGACGGATTGAAATGAGATCCTGACGAGGCACAGGTGTGGGTGTATGTGCGATATCTGAAGGCTGAAATGAGACCCTTAAGAGGCACATGTTCATGGATTGCATGTACTGCATATTGGGACGGATAGATCAATTTTCTTAAAACTGTATTATCGGCTTACAGGAGTCAAAATACTGCATTAACGGCCTGCGGGAGTCGTAATACTCGAATCGTTTTCAAGACTCTGATGAGTCAAAAAATGATTTTTATCCTCGCTTTCCCTTGCATGTGAAAATGGTTTTCTGGCTTCGGAGAGTTGTGATCTAAAACGGTTTTCAAATTGTTTTATTGGCTCGAAAGAGAGTCAAAAGCTGCACTTCATTTATCGAGCATGTTTAGCTTATATTGCATTTGTTGTTTAGAATATGCTGAGCTTTGGCTCAAGGTGTGGGATTTTAATTTTCTTCAGGTACCGATCACGCTGACTGATCTGGAGGTGCCGAAGGTGGTGGAAGAGTGCAGTCTTCCTTTTTGCTAATTTTGTTACATGTATGTTGTAGCATATTTTTCAAGCGTTGGAGACGTGTAATGTTGTTATTTGGCATTTATATACAATGCATGTGTGGTTTAAATTGAGAGTGTATTCTCGGATTAGGTGTATGTTTGGTTGTTTATGAGTGTTTCACGTGGCCCGAAGTTTGGAGCGTGACATTTTCCAAGGCATTTTGTGAAGATAACGTTATTAACATAGAAAAAGGTGTTGAAGACATCTTCATCGAAGACCAAAAAGAGTCAAATCAAGAGAGAGCCACAAATGTATAGCAAAATGAAGAACAACAGGCTGCAAGTCCTTCAAACCAGAGAAATTCATATCTTTCCAAGGAATAAATGTATTCTCATGGCCATTCAAAAGATTTGATTATTGATGACCCAGCTTAAGGTGTAAAAACTAGATTCTTACTACATAATATTTGTGGTAATTTAGCATTCTTTTCCTATATTGAACCGAAATATTTTAAGGAAGCTAAAAATTATGATTTTTCGATTTTAGCTATGCAAGAAAAGCTAAACCAATTTGAAAGAAACAAAATTTGGACTTTAGGCCCAAGGCATAAGGATCATTTTATTATTGGTACAAAATTAATTTTTAGGAATAAAATATATGAGAATAGAGTAGTTCTTAGGAACAAAATTCAATTGATAACCCAAGATTACAATCAAGAAAAAGATATTTATTTTGATGAAAACCTTTTACTTCTATGATTAGACTTGAAGCTACTAGAATGTTACTTACTTTTGCATGCTTTAAAAATTTTAAACTTTATCAAATATATGTCAAAAGCACCTTTCTAAATGGTTTTATATCCGAGAATGTCTTTGTAAAATAACCTCTTGATTTTGAAAATTCAGACTTCCCAAATCATATTTTCAAACTCACCAAAACTCTCTATGGTTTGAAACAAGCACCTAGAGCTTGCTATGAAAGGCTTAGCAAATTTTTGATTGAAAATGAGTTTTTAAGGGGCAAAATTGATACAACTCGTTTTATCTAGTATAAGAAAAAAGACATGCTAGTTGTACAAATTTATGTAAATAATATCATCTTTGACTCAACTAGTGAAATTCTCTGCAAGGACTTTGACAAGTGTACGCAGTGAGAATTTAAAATGAGCATGATGGGTGAGCTCAATTACTCTCTTGGGGCTTCAAATCAAATAAACTCAAAAGCGAATCTTCATAAATCAGTCTAAGTATACCAGAGATTTGTTGAAGAGATTTGGCGTGCTTAATGCAAAACCTATGAGAACTCCCATGTGCCCTTCAACGAAGCTTGACAAAGAAGAAAATGATAAGACAGTAGAAGAAAAGAGATATAGAAGTATGATTGGTTCTCTGCTTTACTTAACTGCTAGTAAACTTGATATAATATTTAATGTATGCATGTGTGCTAGATTCTAAGCAAGTCCTAAGGAATCTAATGTGATTGTTATTAAGCGCATCTTTAAATACCTCTTAGGTACACAAAATCTAACATTATGCTATTATAGAGAAATAGCCTTTCAGCTATTTTGCTATTTGTTCTTTGGATAAAACAACAAATAAAAGACTATATTGTATGCTTAAATCACATTCCCATTAAGTGTAATAACACTAGTGCCATCAATATATTCAAAAATTCTATACAACATTCTACAACAAAGCATATAGAGATTAGACATTATTTTATTAGAGATTGTGTTAAAAAAGGAAACATAGAGCTTAAATTCGTAAGCACAGACCACCAACTTGCTGATATATTCACTAAACATCTTAATGAAGAAAGATTATGCTATATAAGAAGAGAACTTGGTATGCTATGTGTTCCAAATTGATGATTATATGTCATACTAACTATGTATGTTCAATGCTTTTCATACTTTAATTTGATGTATGAAAGGTGTCAACACAATGTTAAAAAATGTCGACACATGTGAAAGTGCTGATACAAACGCTACATAGTATCGACACATTTTGAGAAAAATGTTGACCCCCAACTATATAGTGTTAACACAATTTGTTATTTTACTCTCGGTAAAATTTATGTCAACTCACTTGTGAAGAGTGTCAACACAATTAGCTGGAAGTGTCGACACCTTACTGAAGCAGTGTCGACAAAATTTTTGTTTTTAAACACCCCATGTGTCGCGTGAAAAGTAGGGATGGAAATTTTTCCCACCTTACCCCGTCCTCGCCCCGCTTTGTAGGGTTTTTTCCGCCCCCAATAACAAACGGGGTGAGGGCGGTATTTTCTCTGCTCGCCTCATTTTTTTCACCCCGCTCCTAATAACATAAAATGTTTCTTATTTATAACTTTTAAAATGTTATATTTATCTCTAATTTTTTTTTCTTATATTTTATATATTTAGTTATATTAATTCATCAACTATTATTATTTATTTATTATATTATTTATAACTTTTATTAATATTACTATTTTAAACCTTAGAAATTATACCAAAAATATCCACGTCCTCGTCCAATTTCCTGCTACTTCCTTGATATGTTTTTCCATCATCGCCCTGATCAAATAGGGGACGGGAATAGAGAAACTAATATCTGATTTCGCACCGCCCATTGCAGTTCCTAGCGAAAAGTGTCGACACCTACAAGAAACGTATCAACACATTTTCTAAAGTTTATATAGGCGGTTCTTTCCCCCTTTTTCATATTCGCGCTCAACCTTTCAGTTACCCAATGTCCCTTTGTCTCCCTTTCTCCTTCTTCGTCTCCTCTGTGACTCCTAAACCCTAGAGTCAACACCCTCACCATCGATGCCACCTCGAGCAATGAGAAAAGAAAGCAAGTGTCCTAATGCCAGTGAGAGCTTAAACCCTAAGTCGGCGAAGAAGAAGAAAATAGTAGTGGTGCCAACAATAGAGACGGGAATCGACACCTCCCTTAAGTTTCAATACACCCATGTCAAAAGCCTATACTTCCTATTGTTTGCCAATCGCAAGGCAATCATTGGCCGTGCCATTGAATTTAATTTCATTGATTCAATTGAAATGAGATTCTCATAGTGGTTTACCACTCTAGGGTGAATGAATTTGTTACAGATTCATGACCACCATTACCCCACTCTAGTCAAACATTTCTATGCCCATATGAAAGTGTCTAATACTTTCACTGATACGACCATCATCATTTGCGTGAATGGTATCGAAATCTATTTTAACTCTGAAACCTTGAACACCATTCTTGGTCTTCCCAATGGCCGACTCTTTGTTCCTTGCCATAGGAAGAAGAGAACCATTGAAAACTTTTCTTTCCATGAAGCTATTAGAAAAAATTTTGAGATTGACGCTGTTGACCCCACCAAGCCCTTGGAGGCCAACTCTCTGAATCCAGAGTTGAGGCTTCTCCACCACTTTGTTAATCACATTTTCTTGCCCCAATTCGAGAAATTTAGAGATGTGTTCTTCATACATGTCTTCATCATGTGGTGTATTCTAAAAGGCCACAAACTTGATCTCGATTATTTGTTTATCTCTAACATGCTCCAAACACATACTAAATCCAACACCTCCCTCCCTCACAGCATGTACCTCACTAAAGTGTTTCGACACTTTGGTGTTGATCAGTCTAAGGAGAAAGGGATCCCCTTCTCCAAACATGACCTCTATAACTGAACTAAGCTTAAGCACAAGTAAATCACTCATATTGATGGGGTTTGGACCACCAAAAAGGCAATCTTTGCCTCTCCCTCATCTGCAAACCCATCCACCAGTAGGAATACTCTTCCACCACCCCCTCCTAGATCTCATGTCTCATCTGTTCTTTTTTATCCTTTTTCTCCTAGATCTCCTCCCCCTCCTCCTAGAGCTGATCCTTTCGCTCCTTCGTCCTCTGCTCCTCCTCCTCCAGCTTTTGGGGCCTCATCCTCATCTGCTCAATCTGAGCCTCCCTCCTTCCTTCAGTTGGTTGAACTGACTTCTCTAATTCAGGCCATGAGTGCATCATTGGTATCCTTTCATCAGAGGGTTGAAGCTAACATGCATGACCTCTGGTGTCACATTGATACGTTGTTGAGGCTGTTGTCCTTATCAGTGGGAAACAAAAGGGCCTCAAAAAGGAAATTCAAAATGTGTGCAAAGTAGAAACTATCCTTGGAAAAAACATGGGAAAAAGCATCGACAAAATAGTTTAGGCCAATAAGAACATCCTCCAATAGATCCAAAAAGAGTATGATGAAGGGGTGGTGATGGTAGTTCAGGTAAACAGTGGGAAAGTGGATGAGCACCTGAACTAGCTCAAGGAGACATGTGTTAAGCAATTCAAGCTCAAGGAGACCAAGGTAGAAAAAGAAGCACGACTTCGACATGAAGCTAATCTGGCCCTTACAACTACCTTTGCAGCCATGGAAGAAAAAGAGAAAGCAGCTGAGAAGGCCTCTACATCTAAGAAAAGGGCAGCGAAAAAGAAGAAAAAGCAAGAAGAAAAGAAATCCTTCAAACGTCATATGGATGTTTTTGAAGATGACAAAAGGAGAGAAGAGAGGGAAGAAAACATAAGGATAAGAAGAAAAGGAGAAAGAAGAATGAAGTTTTATCTTTGAAGGACAAGTTATAACTAAAACATATATTTTCTTTTTTGGTTTGATTGTGTGCTGTGCATGGTTGGAAAAAAAATGGTTTGTTAGTTGTTTTGAAAACATTGTGAATGGTATGGTTTGTTAATGGGTTAAATATTATATGTTATTATGGATTACAATGTTTTGTGGTAAATTTCAGCTTACTTATAACTATTGAATGTTGACTTTTCAAATGTATGGGATCAATTTTTTTTATTAAATTCAACTGTTAATGATTGTTATTGAAATTTTGTTGAAAATCATGAATGATATATTGACGGTTGAATGCCTCATGTAATAATTGAGTATCTGACTTAAGACATAAAGATAAGGGGAATACCCTTATCTAGAATCTTTTCAAATATTTTCTAAAAAATGTTGCCATTATAAAAAAATGAGAGATTATTAGCTCAATTGCATTTTAATAGATTTTGATGATTTTATTAATTCACATTTTCTAATTAAATGATTTAAAAAATTAGATTTAATTATTTTTAAAAAAATAGTATCGACACTACATGTCAAATGAGTCGACACTATATGCCATTTGTACTAACACATCGAGCAAAATTGGTTGACACTAAGTGTTCTTGAACAGAATGTTTTGTGTTGACACCAATTAACTTTTGGTACAAGCAAAGCATGCTTGACAAACTCAAGTGTGTTAACACCATTGAAGTTTAGAGTCTACTCCTTAACAACTTTGCTTGAGACATTTCAAGAACTCAAGTGTGTCGACACCAAAGAGATTTGTGTCGACACCTCCAGTATTAGATCGGGATCCACTATGAGTTAACACCAATGCAAATGAGTCGGCATCTCAACACCTTCACATGATTTAACTTGTGAAGACACCAACATTCACATGAGTTAACACCAAGTGATCCTCTCGGTT
Source organism: Heliamphora exappendiculata (assembly GCA_034768845.1). Lineage (NCBI taxonomy): Eukaryota > Viridiplantae > Streptophyta > Magnoliopsida > Ericales > Sarraceniaceae > Heliamphora > Heliamphora exappendiculata. The sequence goes on from JAOTRH010487838.1 coordinate 30,782, forward strand.
CCAAGCTTCGAATTCTAAGTGTTGACACCAAAGACAGCTTGAGTCGGCACCTAAACACCATTAGAAAAACTCAAAGAGTCGACACCAAAGAAGTAATGAGTTGACACCAAGACTTCAAGTCATCTCCCGGGCACTGACCCAAAAGTGTCGACGCCACAGAGTAACTGAGTCGACACAAAGACATCCTTTAAAAACAAATAGTTTGGGTCGACACCAAAGTGAAGAAGTGTCGACACCGAAATTCCAATAGCCAAGTCAGACTTCCTGGGTCGGGACTAAAATGAAGAAGGGTCGACACCGTTTTCTCAGTAGCCAAGTCTAACTAAAAGGGTCAACACCAAAGTGAAGATGTGTTGACACCATATTTTCAATAGCTAAAGTCTCACATTCGAGTCGACACCAACGAAGACATGAGTCGACACCATGAGCAGACCATGAAACCTTGAGTCGACACCAAGGTCCCAGTTGAAAAATTGAAGAAATGCATAGGTCGACACCACTATGTGGGTGAGAAAAATGCAAAAATAAGGTGGACACCAAAGAAGCACTGAGCCGACAAGTTTGCCCTAGAAAAAAAGCCATGATCAGATTGTGTTGCCACTAAAGGAATTTGTGTCACCACCTGCAACGAATTTCAAAAAGTTCACTGGTTCGAACAGTAATATTTTCAAAGCATTTATTGCCTCCACCAACCACCCAACGATCATTTACTTCAGTGGGCTACATAAAGAGTTAATTTTTCGAGTTTTAAACTTTTAAACACTATTCTATTGATTGCATTGAAAGCTCAAAACCTTCAAAGAAGCATTTACTGCTTTATTAACTTCTCCAGACCAAATACTCTCACCTCCTTATACAGTTATTAGCAAATCATTGTAAGGAGTGAGTGTTTGTGAATCTCTTATTCAAATCTCATTTATTGTAAAGGGTGAGTCACCTTTGTGATCCTTTGAAAGAGTGAGTTAACTTCTTAAAGAAAAGTTTAAGAGAGTTTAGAAAAATAAAATTTTTTTTGTAGAAACCTCTTCAAACTGTAAAGGCTTTTGAATGCGCCTGTGAAGCATTCGGTTATAGTGCAAATTCTCAATGGGGGTCTTAGAGAGTGAACAAACGCTTGGAAGAAGTGAACCGCTATAAATTCTGGTGTTTGATTTTACTTTCTCTCTCTTACCTTTTTAATTTCACTGTTATTTATATCTCTACTATATTTGTTTTGTGAAATTAAAAGGTTTACAAAAAAAAATTTAAAATTGTTATTATTGTTTTAAAATTCAATTCACCCCCTCTTAGGTTGCGTAGGACTAACACTTTCCATGTTCATAAAATGGCTTTAGAAAACTAGTATAGAAAGTGGGATGAACTTTCAATCTCTTTGGTAGCTTTAATCTATAGGCAAGGATGAATTTTCAATCTGTTTAGAATCTTTAATCTGTAGGCACCATTTTTCACTTTCTTTACAACTTCAAATGGGCCATCATATTTAGGAATTAGGACACAATGTACTATCGTGTTGCTAATCTTCATTCAAATTTGGGGAGTAAGTTTTAAGTATAACCTTATCCCTAATTTGGAACTCCTGTGGCCTTCTTCTTTTATCATCAAACTTTTCCTTTTTCTCTCTTGCCTTTGCAAAACTGTTTTGTGTTTCTTTCAGCAACTCTTACTTAGCTTTAGTAAATCTATATTCTATAGGACAACACCCTCACGTCGTCATCCTTCCCACCTCATTGGGAGTGAGGGGCTGGTGGCCCATGGCCAACTCAAATGAACTCATGCCCATGGTAGATGACCGATATAATTGTAGCAAAACTAAGCACTACCTAGTAACACCAACCAATTCTTCTAAGTAGTTGTTCTATAATGTTTAAATATTCTCTCAGCAATGTATTCATCCTTTTTGTCTGATTCCGAGTATGTGGATGACTTGTAATGAAATTCTTAACTCAGAACCCATTAAATTGTAAAATACCATCTAAAACCAAATAATGAATCAAGTGTTCCAGTCACCCAAATATCTCTTGGCAAACCAAAATATTTCACCGCATACTTATAAAATAAGTCAACGGCAACATCAGTAGGGGCAAATTATGTGGTGCAAAAATAAATACCACATACTTAGAACAATCAACAACAACCATGATAGAGCGCATACTATTTACTTTTGACATGCTTGAAATGAAATCCGTGGACATCGAACTCCAAGGCTTCTCACCAATTGGTAGAGGTTGCGACAAGCATGCTATTCTCTTTCTCTCTGTCTTGTCCACACTAGGCAAGTCATGATATAAGCTTCTACATTTTCTCTTATCATGGTTGTATACTAAAAATTATACGCTAGATTTTTTGATATTATTTTTACTTATTAATAAAAATTATTTTTTTATTTTAATGAAAATCTGTATGAGCAATATATGTGTTTTATTATTTATTTAATATTGTGTATGGATATCTTTTATTCTACATAGTAATTAATTTGGTGTGTAAAGTTCGGCTTACACACAGAAGACTATATTATCGATTTTTGTAGAATATAAATTTTTGATTCGCAATTTGAAGATAGAATTAAACACACCATCGGTAGAGCTGTAGTACAGTATTTTAGTAGATTTGTCTTAATTATGGAGAACAATAATTATTTTGACAATTATTTTAATTTTTTGTTCTAGTACAGTTTATGTGTATTGAACAATACCGCGTTAGGATAATTAATTTTATACTAATTATATAAATTAATTTAGACTCCATAGATATTATGAGTGTTTATACTCTTAATCCTAAAATAATTATTAAACACATATATTTAATGTTCGTTATTTTAATTCATTAGAAGATGCGATTTTTTACAGGTAAATAACTCCGGTGAGTTGGATAACGACATTAAGTATATGGTGGATATTAATTATTGATGAAATCTCTATTCCAGCAAGGGATTGATGATACCATTTAAGAAAGATTGTAAATTTTGATTATGTCAAACTCTGCAGGAGGATTTTATAATCCGACATATCAAATAAGTTAAGAGAAATGTCTTAAGGAATTATTAAAGAGATTAATTAAATATAATTGTCATCAATTTAATTTAATCGACAGGTATCTGTAATCTTAACATGGAAAGACTAATAAACATTTAATAATATGAGTTCGAAAGTTCGATTTTGTGAATAAGGCCGGGAGTGCAATTACAATTCTTTAGTGGTATGATTTGTAATGTGTTTAGGAAATTACTTTTGGGTTGAAGTGAATTTTTTAATTACATTAGAAGTTCATGTCTAATTTATTCCTTAGATCCCTATTATAGCCTATATATATGCCATTATAACCCAGAATGCTAGTACAGAAATTATTCAGTCTCTTAAGGTTTCTGCAGATTGTGAAAGCTAGAGAAAAAGAGAGGCAGTTAAATAGGGTTTAGAACACGAAGAATCTAAGCCCACACTTAGTTCATGTTTTCGGTAGTTGGGAATACAGCAGAAGAACTGAACAAAGACGAGATTATTAACTTGTCGTATTGATCTTTGGATTCAAGTTCAAGTGCTGAAACGTGATCAAAGTAGGGGAATCACATAGGTATAATTCCTATTCCACCTATGGGTGTACCAGGTTTCAATTTTTAGGGTTTTGGAAAAGTTTAGTTTTTCTATACTGCTTCCGTCTAGATACCTCGTGTCTGTCTAGACGGATTTGCATAGTGCAATTTTTTTTAATGTTATAGATCCTATCCAGCATTGCGTTGGATTCGATTCTTAGAATTTCGCTCCCTTCTCCTCCATATTTAGCCAATAAAATGATCTGGACAACAAAGTCAAGTGTTGCTAACCTGGGTGATCGGCCCACTAAGAGTCATGTTTTTCTAAGCAATTCTAATTTGAGTCTTCTACTGTAGCGGATATAAAGTTTATCTTCTTTAGCATAGAAAAGATTATTTTCAATCCAATTCTGTCGAACTATTCCCCTCATTGACTGGCTTCACAAGCCTTTGATATTTAGCATTCTTTGTAGTGCACTCAACAACTCTAACCATAATGTCTACCTCAATTTGGAAAATGACAACAACATATTCTTTCACTCCTTCGACTCAAGGTATCAACAGCCAGGTTGTGCCGACTAAGTTTGTGTATCCACATAAAATCATCTTTAACAAGGAACTCTTGCTAACAAGCTTTTCTTGGGTGTAACGTCTTTTGAAACTTAAAGAACGTATGTGTCACATTTTCAATCATCATTATAGATTTTGTTCCGAGCAAATAGACTTGCCATTTCTAAAGGTAATACACAGCTGTTGTTATATCTTTCTCATAAGCAGAATACTTCTTCTCAATGTCATTTGGTTCCCTTTAATCAAAGGCAATGGAGTGTCCATCTTGCACTAATACCCCTCCAATAGCTTTGTGGGAGGCATTTGTATACACTTGGAATGTCAACTTGAAAGTAGGCAAATATAGCACTTGCTCGCTTGTGACTGTAGTTTTTAGTTTCTCAAAAGCTTCTTGACAGTTTGCACCTTATTACCATTTGTGATCTTTCTTAACTAGATCAGTAAGGGTCGAAGCCTTCTTCGAATAGCCAAACCAAGAAATGATCTCAATTCAGTCGCTTTAGTGGGTGGGGACCAATCCAAAATAGCCTATAGTTTTCATTTATCTATTTTCACTAGACCTTTGCTAACTATATGCCCTAGGAATTTGATCTCCTATTGGAAAAATTCACATTTCTCCTTTTTTCGCAAAAAGCATGTATTTCTTTAACTAGGATTTCAATTTTAGATGGGTCAAGTGATCCTCTAAAGATTTATTATAAATAACAATATTATCAAGATAAACAACCACAAACCGATTACTATAGTCATAAAGGACATCATTCATTAAGTTAAAAATGTAGTTGGAGAATTAATGAGAGCAAATAACATCACAAGAAATTCAAAGGAATCCTATCTGGTTACACATGTCGTCTTCTGGTTACACATGTCGTCTTCAACTCATCCTCTTCAGCAATCGTTACTTGTTAATAACTCGAGCACAGGTCCAACCTGGTAAAGTAAGATGCTTTGCGTAGACGGTCAAATAGATCAGCCACCAAAGGAACTTGATACTTGTTCTTTATAATTACTTTATTTAGGGCACGATAGTTAGCGGACATCCGCAAATACCCATCCTACTCCTTTTGCAATAATATAGGGGCATCATATGAGGCTTTTAAAGGTTGGACCACTCTAGCATCTAACAATTGTCAATTGCTTTCTCAATTCAACGAGCTCCTTAAGAAAATGGTAGAGAATTGACGTTAGTATTATCTTGAAGACATCATAATATACAACAAACCTATTGGGGATAGGCTTTTCTCTGCATGAAAGGCATTCAAAAATGGCAGAGGATTGACTCGACTGGGACCGTCTGAGTCAAAATTCTCTTCTTTATCATCCTCAACAACAAGTGCCTTCAATTTTCTTCTACTTTGAACCCTCTTTAGCATGATGAAGATAGCCGCATATGAAACAACCTGCATAGACTTTCATTTTTCTCTACTTCTTTTCCAACTTTGGCTTGGCTTTCTAGCCATTTTCCACTTCTTGGAACCATTCTTCTTTCCTTCACTCTCCTTAAATTTCCCATTTGATGTTGAAGTACTACTTTCTATTAGGTTTTCCTTCCCCAACTTGAAATTAGCCAAATTGTTCGTAACAACCATGGTAGAGAGCAGATTTTAACTCTTAACCTATGATGTTTCAATTGTGCCCAATTTCGCAATCTTTCATGAAATTGAAGGATTTATCTTCTTTTAACATGCTCTTGATGTCCAACATCACTGAACTAAACTCTTTCATGTATTCTCTCATTATACCAATGTGTCCCCATGAAGTGTTGTAAGGAAGTAATTTATCCTTCAATTCATTCTTTAATACAGCTCATGAGATCTTCTTTATTAAACTCTTTCATGTATTCTTGTTGTACAAATGTGTCCCCATGAAGTGTTGTACGAAAGTAACTAATCCTTCAATTTGTTTTTTAGTACAACTCACGATTTGTTCTTTTTTAGTACAAGTCACAATTCAAGTATCATCTTTCATCTGTGTTCTCCCTAGAGTTTGGTGTCTCTAGTGATATACATATTGGTTATCATTGTCACCTCTCGATCTGGACAATGAGCGGCCTTGAAAATTACTCTATGTCCCACAGGAAGTTTTCCAACTTTTGGTACTTCAAGTTCCACTGAACTATAGGGACCCCATCCCGTTTAAATTGTAATGAGTAAATACAACCTTGTCATAGTGTTTTCTGTGAAAAATGGTTAAGTGTTTAATTACGCGAGAGAATTAAAATTTATCCATGTTTATGATTGTTAATGATAATAATATTCTTAGTAACACATGAGGATAATTGTTGTGGGTCGTTTAGGCGAACTTTGAGATGTTTGGTTAAAAATCCAAATCGATATATGTTTTCTTTCTTGAGTTTTTTGCCCAGTGTTGGCCGCTCGAGTTGGGTGTTGGCAGCAGCAATTTAAGTTGTGGGATAAACATTTTTTTGCTCATTTTCTTCATCTCCCTCTCTCTCTAGAACAAAAATTTGATCCCTAGGGTTGAATTTGGTGATTCCTTGAAGCCTCCATTGTTCCATTAGAGATGATTTCTTGCTTCTCTCCCGAGTGACTGCCCGTCAGAGGTTAGAGGCACGCGTTGAAACTTTCATTCCCACCATTCAGTTGGAGATTTGGTTGATTGAAGTTTTCTAGGGTTAGATTCTTGTTGCTTGACCACCTAAGAGGCAAGATTCTTGACTATTCTTGAATATTTACTTAATATGAGTTATATATTTTGATATATGTGTATATGAAAGCATGAGAGCTATGTTTTGAAGCCCTAGGTTAGGGTTTGGTATCAAAACATGTTTGTTAGCATGTGTAAGAACAATTTTGAGTAACCTGACTTGTTGTTGTTGTTGAACATGTGTGGAATTACAAAATGAGAAATTAGGATTTGATTTTTGGGTTAACCCTTGAAAATTTGAGAGTTTTGGAATTAATGGACTCAATAATGAAATTGGTTAAATGTTGGATGAATTTGGGGTTGTGGGAACCTAATTACATGCATAAATGCCATGAATTTGATGATATATGAAAATGATGTGATGATGGGTTGGGGTTTCAAATAAATTATACGAATTGGGTGAGTTTTTGAAATCACAAAAGGTTGATTGGGGGGTTTAAAATTAATTTAACCCATATATGTGAAGCATATGAAATTGAGAATGTGTAATTAGTGTTAACCCTATGTGTGTTGAGTGTTGATGAGAGAAATCATATTTGAGTTAGACACGTGTTTGAGATTTTGATATGATGAATTAAAAGGTTCGATTTTGGATCTATGGATTATTTAAGTTAGGCTTGAATAGCTCCTTGGTAAAATACTGAAAAACTATGCAAATTGGGTAACCTATCCTTCGGCTAATAATCGAGAATAAAGCATTAGTCGTGCCGAGTTATAAAACGCACCATTATTTAGCGGGCTTCGCATGGCCCGATCAATAGTAGCATGGCATGGGTCTATAAGCTCGTACGACGTCGGTTCCTAGAATATAAACCACAAGTTGGTTGAGATATGAAAAGAAGTGGATAAAGTGTGTGTGTGTGTGTGTGTGTGTGTGTGTGTGTGTGTGCCCGCGCGCGCGTGTGTTTATGGAAATTAAGAACTTGGCATGGGTGGATTGAAACGGAGATAAAAGACTAAGCAATAGATTGTGTGTGAAAATGAGTTTTCCTTTGCATATGAAAAATCGGTTATGTGAATAGGATTTTTTTGAAAATGGAAATTAAGTTTCGATAAAACTATGTGTTGCAGCTCGCATAACCATCCTCGCATATCATGCATATATTTATTGTTAGTTAATTTGCTACAAGCCTCGACTCATGTTGAATAAACCATTTCAGGTGATAGCAGAAAAAAGGTCTTAGAGTAAGCAGAATGGTCCCGAGACCCTTTTTTGTAATTGTGGATAGAATTACATGTTTGCTGGATCATCTTTTGAGAGTTAAAAGTTGTAAATATAATTCATGTTGAATACTTTGGATGATTGTATTCGGGTTAGAGTAACCCTAGTTGTAAGGTCCTACGGTCACTATATCACATTTTATATGCATGTAAGGACGATCGGTTATCATTTTGAATGTGATTTATGGGAGTTGGTCTTATATTCTATGAATGGAATTGTGGAAATTTGAGCTTTGGGGTTGAAAATTGTTATTTTTCTTCCAAATGTATGCTTTACTTTCATTTTAGTGTCTTTTTGAAAGCATGTTCAGATTTTCAAAAAATTGAGTGTTCTCCCAACACTTAGAAAATTTTTTAAGATTTTGGATAAAAGCACACTGTCAGTTCACCACTCGAGCGGACCCTTGTTGGGCAAAATTCTTGGTTCTTTGGTTTGAAAGAGAGTTTGATTGGTATCTTTAGGGCATCCTTTGGGGGGCATAAATTAACCTATTTTGGAAGTTGTTTTACAAGTAAAATTACCTCTTTTCACTCTTGCTTTTGACAAGTAAATTGGAGGCTTTATTCCCTTTCTACAAAGTGTCTTTCATTACAAACTCTTTGGATTTGGATTTGGATTTCTTAAACAGGGTTCTTTCCTAATAAATTGCATGGGTTTCTCTTGTTATGAAATCGGGGTGTGACAGATTAGTATCAGAGCTCTAGGTTCAAATACTTAGGTGTCGTGAGAATGGTTGATCCATTGCGTGAGAGTTTGCATTAATGTGTGGCATTCATGTATTGCTATGTTTGCATGAGATATCTTGATGTGACTTGATGTTTACATGCTACGTGGTACTTGGGTATGGAGGTTGGACTTTTAGAATGAAGTGTCTTTCCCTCGACTGACTGATCAACTAATTTGGGGCTCGAGTTAGAAAAGCATTTGACTAACGCCTCTATTAACTAGAGATCCAAACGAGTTACTCGAATTAATATGTTATTTCAATTAGTCCTCCTCGTTATGTGTTGTGTGAGATGTGTTGACATGAGGAAACGTGTTACGCGGTAACTAAATGAGGTAGAATTTTATTCATGGAAGATGAGTTGGTGTAAACATTGTTATTGATATCTTTCTTCCATTCTTTCTTATAGAGCGCAATGTTACCAAGGCGAGGTAAAGGCCGAGGTCGTGGTCGCACATATGCTCACATTTCAAAAGAAGGGGATATGCATGCCTCGCAAAAACAAGTGGGCGGTGTTGACGTGATTTTGGAGATACTCACTATAATGAGAGCTTTAGTCGAGGCAGCTAGCGGCGAAGCAAGAGCTCACAAGCCAAGGGCTATAGTAGTGATGAGGGAATTTTAGTGGTTGGACCTTTTGATCTTTTTCGGGGAGCCGAATCCTAAAATGGCCAAAGAATGGTTAGAGGTGACCACACCATCCTTGATATGTTAAAGATCTTGGAGGACGAGCTGAGAGTGAGATTGGTAACATTCCAACTTTAGGAAAATGCAAGGGAGTGGTGAAAATTTGCCAAAACCATAATAGGGGGCACGTATACCACTTTCACTAGGGTCTTTCTGGAGAAATATTTTCTAAGATCTTTGAGGGATACCTACCGGGAGGAGTTCCTCTCCCTTATTCAATGGAATCTGACAATGGTCCAGTATGAGGCCAAGTTTGCAAATCTGTCGCTGTTGGTACCCGAAATGGTGGTGACGGAGGAATTGCACACTAAACGGTTCGAGTGGGGTCTTTGACACGCCATCAAAGATAAGATTACAACTTTAGGCTTTTGGGTCTACACCGACCTAGTGAAGGCCGCCATTCGGGTTGAGAATGTCATAGTCGAGAGACAAAAAAATCAAATAGACTAAGTCACATTAGGGGGTTCTAGCGCGCAGTCAGAGGGGCACCAATTGAAGAGGCAATAATCTAAAGGGTCGAGTTCTTATCCTATGGGATCCCAGCCACAGCCACGGTCGGCACCCACACCATCTATGAGTTTATCTAGACTCTCTGAGCATCGGGATGTAGTTTACTTCTTGTGAAAATAGCCAGGGAATCGTCTTAGGGAGTGCCCAGAGCATGGACAGTAGCAGAGTCAAATTCGAGGGATGGTCCCATATTTTTATTGTAAATGTGGCCAAGTGGGTCACATGCGTCAGGATTACCCTCATGGAGGAAATATACAGAGTGCCTCAAGTGCACAGCCAAGGCAAGCATCTTAGGGGCAACAGGGCTATAGGTAGTCGTAGTAGCAGCTAGGAATGTAGTCAATGAGGACAACAATAAGAGCTACTTTAGCCCAGTTCATGAGGCAACTAGGAGTTAGGGGGAACAGTGGACAGAATTGGGCGCGTGGAGCCCAGTACTTCAGTGGCACCTGTCATACCAGATGTCGCAGCCAGCCCATCAATCATTCGAGGTACCTTCCTAGTGTACCGTTTATGGGCTAGTGCTCTCATTGACACCAGAACATCGTATTTATTCATCTCATCTGCATTTGCATCTGCATTGGGGTTAGAGATAGACGTCTTGGGTAATGTCTTTTGTGTAGAGACGCCGATTGGTGGGACATAGTATTGAGACACATATGTAGAGTCTGAGAGATGGAGATAATTAACCACAGCCTCGTGTTCGATTTTATCATGATTGACATGACTACCTTCGATATCATATTGAGGATGGATTGATTCACTAATTTTCATGCCTTCATCGATTGTGACCGGCAACCGGTGTTTGTTTGCACACTAGAGGGAGACTCCTTTTATTTTGTCGGTGACCGGGATGATGGCTTAGTGCCTAGACCACATAATTCGAGAAGCCGCAATAGCTTTAGCCTCCTTTTCTCTGCCTTGTCTACGAGCGAGATTGACGTCACTCGTGGGGAGCTTCCTCTTGTTGTCTATGAGTTTCTGGACGTTTTTTCGGACGACTCGATTGAGCTTTCACCACGGCAGAAAGTCGAGTTTTTCATTAACCTCACTCTGAGGACTACCCCTATTTCTATGCCTTCGTATCATTTTGCACCGGCCGAATTACAAGAGTTAAAGGTACAGGTCCAAGAGTTGTTGGACAAGAGTTTTATTTGTTTTAGTGTGTCACCTTAGGAAGCATCGACCTTATTTGCGAAGAAGAATGATGGATCCTTGCGCCTATGTATCGACCACCATAAGTTAAACCATGTGAAGAATAAGTACCCTATGCCTCGTATCAACAAGTTGCTTGACCAATTAAAGTGTTCATGTCTCGAAGATAGATTTGAGTTCAGGTTATCATCAATTACAAGTTAAGGAGGTGGATATTCAGAAAATAGCATTTTGCACTCGTTATAGACATTTTGAGTTTCTAGTCATGTCATTTAGATTGACAAATGCACCAGCGATGTTCATGAATCTCATGAACCGTATCTTTCACCCTTACCTTGATAGGTTTGTGGAAGTATTTGTAGATGACATTCTCATTTATTCACCATTGGAGGAGATGCACAAGGAGCATCTTCGAATTTCTTTACAGTTGCTATGGGAGCATCGATTATATGCAAAGTATGATAAGTGCAAGTTCTGGTTATTCGAGGTAAAGTTTTTGGGGCATGTAATTTCGGGAGACAGGGTGGCAGTGGATTCATCTAAGATAGAAGCAGTGATGAATTGGGAGAGATCAAAGAACATATTTAAGATTCGGAGTTTCTTAGACTTGGCGGGTTACTATCGGCGGTTTGTGAGGGACTTTTGTAGACTTGCAACGCCTATGACGCACCTTATGCGAAAAAGAATTAAGTTCGTGTGGATCGATTGTTGTGAGCTCGCCTTCTAAACATTGAATAAGAGATTGAATAGTGTACCCATTTTGATTGTGCCTGATAGGGGACTTGGGTACACCATGTATTGCGATGCATCGCATGAGGGGTTGGGTTGCATGTTGATGCAATAAGACAAGGTGGTTGCCTATGGGTCGAGGCAGTTAAAGGTTCATGAAAAAAACTATCCTACCCACGACTTGGAGCTTGCAGCAGTGGTCTTTGTTCTGAAGACTTTGAGGCATTATTTGTATGGAGAACGCATTTAGGTGTTCTCGGATCATAAAAGTTTGAAGTATTTATTTTTCACATAAGGACTTGAACTTGCATTAGAGGAGATGGATGGAGTTCTTGGGCAATTATGACTTTATTCTGCAGTATCATCCGGGCAAGGCCAATATGGTGGCCGACGCCCTCAATCGAAAATCTTTGGGTTCCTTAGCTCACATTGCCATGAGGGAGTAGAGTACGCTTAGAGAGGTTGGCGAGTATGACTTTTGTCTTGATGAGTCCAACGACCGCGTTATCTTATTCATGGTGGTTTCTCAACCCACCCTTATTGATCGCGTTGTGGAGGCTCAACAGTTGGATGCAGAGAGTTTGATATATTGGGAGTGAGCCTCGAGTGGTAAGGATGCCAAAAAGTGGGCTATCCACTCTGATCAGAGCTTGAGTTTGCCGAGAGAATCTTCATGCCTGAGGCATGTTGCAAGGACGTGCTTTATGAGTTTCATCATTCGCGTCTTGTGGTGCATCCGGGTGGCACCAAGATGTATCATGATTTGCGTAGACATTTCTGGTGGAAGGGCATAAAGAAGGATGTTGCTCTTTTTGTTTCGCGTTACCTTACTTGCCAGTAGGTGAAGGCTGAGCATCAGAGACCAACAAGTTTATCGTAGCTATTACCAGTATTCGAGTGGAAGTAGGAGAATATTACTATGAATTTTATATCGGGACTCCCTAGGTCGCCGAAGAAGCATAATGCCGTTTGGGTTGTGGTGAACAAGTTAACTAAATTCGTGCACTTCCTTTCTATTCGTATGACAGATTCGGTTAATAAGCTTAGCAAGCTATACGTGAATGAGATCATCAGACTCCGTGGAGTGCCAGTTTCCATCGTCTCATATCAAGAACCCTGTTTCACTTCACACTTCTGGCAGGGTTCGCAGTTAACTATGGGGACGAGCCTACTTCTTAGTACTACTTTCCATCCTCAGACAGATGGCTAGTCAGAGCGCACTATTAAGATATAGGAGGATATGCTACAAGCATGTGTTCTAGACTTTTGTGGGTCATGGGAGGATCATTTGTCATTAGTGGAGTTTGCTTACAATAATAGTTATCAGTCAAGCATTGAGATGGAAACTTATGAGACATTGTATAGTAGACCTTGTAGGTCACTTGTGTGTTGCGCTGACATTGGGGAGACAACGGTGTTAGGACCTGAGCTCGTGTGTAAGACCACAGAGAAGATTTTGGTAATCCGCAAAGGTTTGGTAATCACGTAGAGTCACAAAAAGAGTTACGCAGATAAGTGAAAAAGACCATTGGCACTTGAGGTGGGAAACCATGTATTCTTGAAGGTCTCGCCACAAAGAGGTGTGATGAGGTTTAGAAAGAGTGAAAAATTGTCGCCACGTTTCATTGGGCTGTTTGAGATCCTTGATATGATCGGAGAGGTGGCTTGTCGCCTTACCTTGCCTTGCCACCACAGTTAGTATCTGTGCACAATATTTTTCATGTATCCATGTCGACCAAGTACGAGTCGAATCCTTCACGCGTGTTAGATTGGATCGAGTTGAGGGTGGAGGATGACATAACCTATAAGGAGAGACCGATGAGAATTCTTGACACCAAAGAACAAGTCCTATGAGGTAGAACCATCGCCTATGTAAAGGTGTTGTGGCTTCATTACGGCGTTGAAGAAGCTATATGGGAATGAGAGTCAAAAGTACGTTCGAAATACCTCAAGTTGTTTGACTCTTGATATATATGTAATTTCAGGAGCAAAATTTCCTAAGTGGGAGAGGTTATAGGGAACCAGTCCCGTTTAAATTGTAATGAGTAAATAAAACCTTGTAGTAATTTTGTTGAAGAATGGTTAAGTGCTTAATTATGCGAGAGAATTAAAATTTAACCATGTTTATGATTGTTGATGATGATAATATTCTTGGTAATGCATAAGCATAATAGTTGTGGGTGGTTTGGGCAAACTTTGAGATGTTAGTTAAAAATCCAAACCAATATATGTTTTCTTTCTTGAGTTTTCTGCCTAACGTTGGCCGCTCGAGTTGGGTGTCAATAGTAGCAATTTAAGTTGCAAGATAAACATTTCTTTTCTCGTTCTCATCATTTCCCTCTCTCTCTCTAGAACAAAAATTTGAGTCCTAGGGTTGGATTTGGTGATTCCTTATAGCCTCTATTGCTCCATCAAAGTTGATTTATTGCTTTTCTCCTGAGTGAACACCCATTGGAGGTTGGAGGCACGCGTTAGAACCTTCATTTTCGCCACTCAGTTGGAGATTTGGTTAATTGAAGCTTCTTAAGGTTGGATTCTTGTTGCTTGAGCACCTAAGAGGTAGGATTCTTGACTATCCTTGAATATTTGCTTGATATGAGTTGTATATTTTGATATATATATATATATACACACACACACACACACAAGCATGAAAGCAATGTTTTGAAGTCCTAGGTTAGGGTTTGGTTTCAAAGTATGTTTATTAGCACGTGTAAGCACGATTTTGAGAACCTAACTTCTTGCTGTTGGACATGTGTGGAATTGAAAAATAAGAAATTAGGATTTGGTTTTTGGGTAAACACTTGAAAATTTAGGGGTTTTAGGGTTAATGGACTCAATGACGAAATTGGTTAAATATTGGATGAATTTGGGATTGTGGGATCCTAATTACATGCATAAATGTCATGAATTTGATGATATATGAAAGTGATGTGATGATGGGTTGGGGTTTCAAATAAACCATAGAAATTGGGTGAGTTTTTGAAATCACAAAGGGTTGATTATGGGGTTTTAAACTAATTTAACCTGTATATGTGAAGCATATGAAATTGAGAATATGTAATTGGTGTTAACCCTATGTGTGTTGGGTGTTGACAAGATGAATCATGTTTAGGTTTGACTCGTGTTTGGAATTTTGATATGATGAAATAAAAGGACAAATTTTAGATCTATGGATTGTTTAAGTTGGGATTGAATAGCTCATCGGTGAAATACTAGAAAACTGCGCAAATTTGGTGACCAATCCATTGGCTAATAACTGAGAATAAGACGTTAGTTATGGAGGGTTAGAAAACGCACCATTACTTAGCAGCCTCGCATGGCCCAATCGATAATAGCACAACATGAGTTTATAAGCTCGTCCGGCGTTGATTCCTAAAATATAAACTACGAGTTGGTTGAGATATGAAACAAAAAGTGGATAAAGTGTATGTACGTATGCATGTGTTTGAGGAACTTAAGAACTTAGCATGAGTGGATTGAAACAGAGATAAAATACTAAGTAATCGATTGTGTGTGAAATGGGTTGACTTTTGTATATGGAAAACCAGTTACGTGAATAAAATTTTATTGAAAATGGAAATTGGGTTTCAATAAAACTATGTGTTGTATTTCGCATAACTATCCTCGCATATTGTGCATATATTTATTATTAGTCAATTTCCTACGAGTCTCAACTCATATTGAATAAACCATTTCAGGTGATAGAGGAAAGTAGATCTTAGAGTAAGGAGAATGATCCAGAGATCCTTTTTTGTAATTGTGGATAGAATTACATGTTTGTTGGATCATCTTTTGAGGGTTAAAAGTTATAAATGTAATTCATGTTGAATACTTTGGATGATTGTATTCGGGTTAAAATAACCTTAGTTATAGGACTCTAAGGCCAAGATCTCACGTTTTGTATGCATGTGAGGACGTTCGGTTATCGTTTTAAATGTGATTCGTGGGTGTTAGTCATATATTATATGTATGTAATTATGGAAATTCGAGCTTTGGAGTTGAAAATGGTTGTTTTTCTTCCAAATGTATGCTTTACTTTCATTTTAGTACCTTTTTGAAAGCATGTTCAGATTTTCAAAAAATTGAATGATCTCCTAAAACTTGGAAAAAATTTCAGGATTTTGGGTAAAAAGACACTGCTAGTTCACCGCTCAAACAGTGGAGGGTCCATTCGAGCGAACCCTTACTAGGCGAAATTCTTAGTTATTTGGTTTGAAAATGGGGTTTGATTGGTATCTGGTGCATTTTTTGGGGGGTATAAATTGACCTATTTGGGGAGTTGTTTTACATGTAAAATTACCTATTTTGACCGTTACTTTTAACAAGAAAATTGGAGGCTTTATTCCTTTTTTTCAAAGTTCCTTTCTTCAAAAACTCTTTGTATTTGGATTTTTTAAACAGAGTTCTTTCCTAGTAAATTGCATAAGTTTTCCTTGTTACGAAATCAGGGTGTGACTCTGTTGAACCCTTTGGTTCAAAGACCTTTCACGTTAATGGGTGCATCTATAACATTTGAATGGCCACTGATGGCTCTTCTCAAGATGGACAATTCAGACTCCAAGTTCTACATATTAGCTTTTAGTGTATCTTACAAAGCAACCATGTCACCCACGTTTTTCGTGAATCAATTGAGTCGTAGCAGTGGCGTGTTGTTCAACAGTGGCTCTCAATGAGATCATCCATATAACAGTATCATACATCCGCTTGATGTGAGAGAGGGACTCGTCAGGTTGGTTTGTTCTAACCAAATCTTCTAACTGTGAGACTCGCTTATGAACTGCTTCTAGTGTAGCACTGCCCATCGCTTGAGTTAGATCAACATTGCTCTAATACCAATTGTCATAGTGTCGATGATCCTTACACGAATTACATGTGATGGCACTAGGTTTGACAGTTAGTCTCAGCTAAAATCAATGAAAGATACGCACATAGATTGAAAGTAGGCATACAAGATTTACAAGACCAAACTTCTAACATTTTATTATAGCAAGTAACTACAAAGGATATGCCTACAAAGACTCCTCTCACGTTTAAAAAACCCTTTACGTTTAAAAAATGAAATCGTCACTTGATTTTTTAGAAAAACAAAGAAAAACAAAATAAGCCACTAGTCATTGTCACCTTCGAAAATGGATTCGAAAGCTAAGGTATGAAACAAGAAAAATGTTAGGCACCTTCTTTAGTCCAGCCGTTAGATTGACCTCTACTCATCATCATTGATTTTTTTTTTCTTAAATTTTTAAATGCATGCAAATACATAATTTGGGGATTAAAGAAAGAACATTCAAAATTAAATATAAAAAAATAAATAGCCAAATATCAACACGTTGAGGGAAATGGAGATCACTATACTAAAAAGCAGGAATAACATATCTTAATCACTAATCATGCTGAAATTAAATGAAAATAAACTAAACAGAGCATACTAGAAATGACCGAGAGATGACAGAACGTTAAACTTATGAAATTAGGCTACTGAAATTATATAAAGTTTGCGATCGTAACTGTCAATGTCACGGTTGCAAATAATTTAAGGCTCGAAATTTGCGGTCGTGAGTAACAATGTCACGGCCACAAAGATGTTACTGCACAAAAGTTACGTCCTCTATATTAGTTGTTACGGCCGTGATATTTAAATGCACTATTTTGCTGAATTTTTGAATTACAGTGAGTTGGGTGCTAGCATGCAAGGTGTAAAAATAATGTTCTAAATTTTTTTAACTGTTTTAGCAAAAATAATAATGAAAAAGATTTTAACTAAAGAAATGGAGAACTAGTGATTAACAATCTTAAAGCAACGAATTAAACCTAATTTCGGCCTTTCCATGAGAAAGAGAAGGTATGAAAAATGAAGTGCCGGAATTCGTACTATCATACATGTAGAATGATGTTCCGAGCAAAACCTCAAGGCAGGGGTGAAACACTCGTCTGTTTATCCTCCATTCATCGAGAATGATTTTGGTACTCCGAGAGTAAGAAACAAAACTGGAAACGCGAAGGCAGGAAATTGAGCTAGTGA
The DNA here is from genome assembly GCA_034768845.1 of Heliamphora exappendiculata. Lineage (NCBI taxonomy): Eukaryota > Viridiplantae > Streptophyta > Magnoliopsida > Ericales > Sarraceniaceae > Heliamphora > Heliamphora exappendiculata. Next base: position 48,594 of record JAOTRH010487838.1, read on the forward strand.
TTCGGTAGAGTTTCGGTAAGTTAATTGTACTCTCCTCCAAAATGATCTAAAGGGGTCTCAATTTATAGGCCAAGGGCCTAGTACGACGCTATGTGGCATGTTGACACGTGAAGGGAATATAAGGTTTCACTCTCAAGCACCAAATGTTACGTCCGCAATGAATGAAGGTGGTGGTTGCAAGGAAAATTAGGATTTATGAATGCTTTGTTGCGGTCATGGCAATGAAGTTTATGGTCCCTTGGATCAATGGTACGACTGCAACATTTGTGGGGTTTGAAAGTTACGACCGTAGAAATGAAGGTAGCAGCATGAAGGTTTGTAGGTTTTTTTGGTGTATTGAGCCAAAATCTCTCTTTGGTGATTAGTTTGAAGATTTTTCATGTTAGCCCAAAGGTTTTTTATTTTAATTTTGATGATTTTCATAATTTATTTTTTAAGAATAAGTGGATTTAAATAGATAATATTTTATATTTTCAAAATGAAAGTGTTAACACATTTTGAACAAATATTTTGACAACTTAGCTAAAAAAATGACTTAACTCAAAAAAGGATTAAAACACTCACATATTCTTAAATAAAAATATTTTATGTTGAACCCAATTGAAAAATAAGTTAAATACTTTTAAGGTAAAGTATGCTTGAAATTCATCAAGTGTGTCAATCCATTTGAACAAATATTTTGACACCCTAACAGTTTCATGAAGTTATCTTTCAGGTATCATAGTTAGCGTCAACACAAACAAGTTTTGTGTCAACACAAAAGAGCCGTATCTCTCAGGACTCAAAATGAGTCGACACAAATAAGTTTTGTGTCGATACAAAAATGTTTCTCACTTTTGATATCTGGAATTTTGGGTCGACACAAATAAAAATTGTGTTGACACAAAAGAACCGAGGCCACCTGCAGCATTTGAGGTGTTGACACAAAAGTCCCGAACCTGCCTAAAGAATTTGTGGTGTCAACACCAAAGACCTCAAGTGTCGATACAAATATACCGAGGCTTTCTGTAGAATTTAGTGTCGACACCAAAGAAGACATGAGTCGACACAAAATGCCATCTCTATGATTCTGAAGTACATTTGAGTCGACACCACATTAAAGGCAAGTTGAATCAACACAAAGTGCCTCCTTCGGATGCTGAAGTTTCAATCGAGTTGACACCAGATTCAAATGTGTCGACACCATGATGTTGGTAAGGTAGAGTGCAAAAATTGTGTCGACCCCTCAACAAATTTGTGTCGACTCAACCACTTAAGGGATCTTGCCCTAGACATTTTGTGTCGACACCAAAGATAGTTGTGTCGACACCTGCGACAGAAATTCAAACTCGCGACAGATCTCAACGGCTGGATTTTTAGCATTTATTGCTCCCACCTACATCCAACGGTCATGAATGCACAAGATCTTATATAAGGAGTAACTTCTAAGCATTTACTACAATTAGAGATATGCATTTACTATTCTATTGCTTGAATCGAACTCAGAATTCTCAAGCCCTCATTTATTGCTGAATCTCTAGCTCTTGTTCAACATCTCTCTTTACTTTCTCATTTATTGTAAATTTTTTCTGTAAAGAGAGTGAGTGTTTCTCATCAATACATTTTATCTTTTGTAATCAATGGTGAGTCACCATTTATCCTTTAAGTGAGTGAGTAAATCTCATAAAAAAAGAGTTCAAGAGAGATTAGAAGAAAGCGGGAACTTGTTTTCATAGGATCTTCTTGAAACTGTTTTAGACTTGTGAATGTGCCCGTAAATATTCAGCTTATTCAAGCGAAGTTTTCAAGGTTATAAAGGCTTGGAATGCGCTCGTGAAATATTTTGTATAATGAAAATACTCAATGGAGAACTTGAGGAGTGGATGTAGGCTTGGAAGAAGCCGAACCACTATAAATTCTTGGTGTTTGATTTAATCTCTCTATCCCTAACCTCTTTAATACTTGCATTGTTCTTATCTTTAATTAAATTGCTATAATTGATTGCAATATTAAAATATTTTTAAAAAAAATTTAAAATTATTATTTATTTTTTAAAACCTAATTTACCTCCTCTTGGATTGCCTAGAACTAACATTTCAAGTGTCATTTTTTTTATCATCGAATCCACTTGGATAAACATAGTCTTTGTTTGAATTGAAGGGTTTGGAGGAAAAATGAAGGATTTGAAAGAAAATATTTAGTCATAATGCTGTTTAAATAATTTTTTAAAAAATAAAGGAAAGTAAATGGAGGAGAAGTGATAGGAGAAATTGTCCATTTTAAGGAGGTTTTCTATCTTTCCAAAATTGGGAGAAAATGAAGGAGAAGTGAATGATGGATACGATTATTTTTAGGATTAGTTGAGTTTTAGTCCCATTTTAAAGGTATGTAAGAGTTTTAGTTCTACCATTTTTTTAATTTTAAATTTAGTTATTTTTTTAAAACAAATTGGTTCTTTGGGTCCAATATGCCCTTATTCAAGGTGTGATTTTTTCTTTTTAAATACCATAATTGTAGGCTGCAGTTTTCTATCTAACAACGTGTGCTATTGTTCTATTAAATCCCATGATAATGGGATATAATCACAGCACTGTATATTGACTTTGTCTGATTATTTATGGAAGATATTCAACTAGTCGCTCCTCAACTGCCTTCTGCTCGTCCTCTTCCATCGTCTCCTTATCCTCCGCCGTCACTCCTCTTCGTCCTCCGCTCCGCCATCGCTGCTTCCAGATCAATCCGCGTTGGCCACTTTGCGCCACCGCCTCCGCTTCTCACCATTGTCACCGCTTTTCGCCGACATCGACCTTCTAGATCTGTCTCTATCTCCCTTTAATTTGCATGAGATTTGATCCGTCACCATCTCTCTAACATGGTGTTTCTGGTTTACTGCCGCCCCTCTTCCTCTTTCTCCTCTACCAACAACAATGATTTTTTGATACATATTCTCTATACAATCAGTGTGCAACTGATACAATTATCAGTTGTAAATTCTGTGTTGAACAATTTTAAAAATAATTATCTGTTGAACACTAATACAATTATTAGTTGCATTTATTGCTAAATGCACACAACTCTTCTAAAACACTGCTATATTTTATCAATTTAAAACCATGTTATAAGAAGATATTTCAATATATACTTAATACTGATAAATATATCAGTGGCATATGCATAATGAACTAGAGTTGAAATGTGCCGGTGGTTTATGTTCTTTATGAAAACATTTTCACTAATAATTGATAAATGTATCAGTGGTTACATTTGGTTGCGATGAATTGAAACATATAACAAAACTAATGATTTGTAGATTTGGAATGCATCAGATTTATGTGTATAGTAAAATAGTTTTAAAAATGTATTGTTTGTATGTGACTGTATATCGTTTATATGTGTTATGTCAGTGAGTGATTTTACCTAATATATATATATATATATATATATATGTATATATATAGAGAGAGAGAGATAGATGTTAGTTAATTACGCTATTTTTAAAACTTTTTTGGAAAGATCCAAATCAAGAGAGATAATATCTTTAATAGGGGTATATTATATATAATAAAATAATTTTAAACCTAATGGAATCTAATCTATTAAAAAAAGTGCTATAACTAAATTTAGCATTACTATAAAAAAAGGACTAAACTCTAATTTTTTTTATTTTTATAATGTCAATTATAGAATTTTTATGTCTATAATAAAATTAATAATTTAAGCTAATATTAAAATGTTATAAAAGTAAATAAGTATTAAATACATCACTTTTCTTTATTACTTAGTATCAAACAAATAATTAAAAAAATAACACTCTTATGTATTTCTTAAATAATCAAAACAAAAATAGAAATCTCAATTTTTTTAAATATTATGTTTAACACTTTGGTTCAGTGGCTCTACCCTCTTAAGTATAAAGGAAGGCTTAAAAGATCCAATTGAAATAACCCACGTTCATGCACTTTGGGGATGTTTGTTTGGACGAAAATAAATTTAAAATTAATTATAATTAATGATATTAGATACATTGTTTAGGATGAATTTTTAATTTTATAAATATAAAATAATTTTATTTTAGAGGAAGAGTGAGATTGACAATCTAATTCATGCTCAAATATCAAAAAAAAAATGTATTATTATTTTCTTAGAATAATATTATATATTTTTTAATTAGAAAAAAAGTTTTGTATTATTAGTTTTAGAAAAACAATTTATTTTTTATTTATAAAAAACAGTTTATCATTTTTTTAAAAAAAATTTGTTTGTTGTTTTTTTTAAAGAAATTTGTTTATTATTATTTTTAAAAAAATGTTCTTTATTATTTCTTATTTTAAAGTATGTTTTTTTAATTATTTTAAAAACTGTTTTTTAATTATGTTTTATTTTAAAAATTGTTATTTTTTTTGTTTTTAAGAAACTTTCTTTCTTTGTATTTTCCTTTTATTGAAAAAAATCTATTTTATTATTTTATTATTTTTTAACTATTTTGTTGTTATATTCTGTTTTTATATATTTTTCTAAACCACTTATTTATTTTTTTAACTATTTTTGTTTTTCTTTTTATTTTAAAAAAATATTTATTTTTCTTTTTTAAAAAAAACTATTTTTTTATATTTTTTCTATTTTAAAAAATATTTACTTTTTAGTTTGGTTCATGTTGATTTGATTATAATTGTGTAACGTATTATTAAAATTTATGCACAAAATTTATTTTTTAATTTACAAATAAAAAATTAAATATTATAATTTTTAGTATCTTAAAAACATAATCAAATATAAAAAAAAATAACAATACATTAAATATATTATCCTAAAATTATTAATAAAGGATACCAAATACCCTTAATTCTTCTCTCTAAACAAACATATACCAGTGTTGAACTCTGAGCGTTGCGCCTTCTCATCAAACACACTCCCCGGCCTCCCCGTTTCCCAGCTCGCTCTCACATCAGCATTCGTCAGCGTAGTCGCCAATGGCATTCCTTCGTGCCGCCGCCGCCGCTTCTCGTCTCCTTCCCTCCGCTCCCAAAGCCAGACTTTCTCTCTCTACTCCTCGTCCTCTCTCTCTTCATTCTCTCTCCTCCTCCACCCCTTCCTCTCTCAAATGTCTCCGATCGTCTCCTCTTCTCTCGCATCTCTTCCTTTGCCAGGTTCACGCGCAGTCTCTCTCTCTCTCTCTCTCTCTCTCTCTCTCTCCGCATTTATTGATCTTCGTCTCCAAATATGCTTTTAATTGTTTGTTTCTCTGTAATTTGAATTTCAGGGAAGATCGCCGATTCGTATGGAAACTAACAGTTTCAGTACAGTTGCTTCTCCAAAGTGCTTTGCCTCCGATCCTGATCAATTGAAGAGTGCCAGAGAAGACATCAAGGGGCTTCTCAAGGCTAAGTTCTGTCATCCGATTTTGGTAAATTTCTCACGTGCGCTCATTTCAATTGAACATCCGTGTGTTTGTAAATGACATCGATATAGGCATATATATATATATATATATATATATATATGTGTGTGTGTGTGTGTGTGTGTGTGTGTATATAATATGTATGTATCGTTCGCAATGATTGGTGAGGTGTGTAATGTTAGTTGAATGTGTCCGAATGCTTCTAGTTCCAGTGCTCGTGGCATTTTCTGAATCGCGTCTGTTTTGGGTTGTCTTCAACTTACTCTTCAAATTCAAGTATTCCTGTTTATCATGTGTCTCTTCCTTTCCAATGTAGGAACATTTGAGGGTTAAAATATTATTTTAAATGGAATATTTAATAAACATATGTAAATAAAATTCGACAACAGTGGGAAAATTTGTCAACAGAGGCTTGGGATACTGTTCTTAAGAGTAGATTTTCGTGGATTGAACTACGCGACTTGGTGCAAGACATTCTACCCTTCAGGATTTATCAGACGCTTCCCTAAACATGGAGGAGTCAGGAAAAATTCCATCCCTGGATCAAACCAAAACCCTAAACACAATACAAAATACGAATATAATATTTTGAGTACCAAAACATGCCATGATTGTTTAACAATATTTTCACCCCGTGATAGCAACCCAACTCCATGTATATATATCAAACAAATATCAGAACATCTTTAGAAACGTACAACTAATATAAATGCCTCAAACGGAACAAACCATTAAAACATCGTATTGAATGGTTTTGCAAGGTATATTAGATTCCAAAAATTGAATGATAAAAAAATAATATTATATAAATATTGCAATAATATGATGAAACCCCACTTTAATAAGAAAATGTGCAATTTAATTATTGTTATGTTTAATGGTCACATTAAAAATAATATTTGAGTTTTGTATTTTGAAATATTAAAATGATCTTGTGAAAAACCAATAATCCCTTGGTATTTCAAAATATATAAAATTATATAAATTTCGATAATGGGATATATTTGTCTAATGCATTATGGCAGTGTCTTTTGGATTATGAACCGACACGTAGGATAAACAAACCGATGTTACAGGAACTTGGTGAAATACAATATTTCTATTAACCAAATCCCCTTTTAGTGTAACACGGCTGAGCATGTCACTCATGTTAGACTCTCTAATAAAAGCTTGTTCAACGCAGGATGACGCAAAGCAGCCATGTGTCCTATCTAGATCTTCATGAGTGCTCTACAGAACCTGCTTAAGCTCTCATAGAAAGCAGCACCACCTTCACTCTCACATAGGTAAATCCATCAAGTCTGCACTCTAATTAAACAAGGTTATGGGCCCATTAAGAGCATAGCGCTCAATCTTCAAATATTGCAGTTTGCACTATCAACACTATAGGAATAAATTGTCAAAATAAAAATAATAATGCTTAATGGCCACCAAGTGACTTGTTAATACCAATATAAATTTACTTCATGGGATCTCTATTCATATAAGTTGAGTTACCATCACTCGTGGTTCCTTATAGGCATGTGTATCACCCCCTCGATGTTTTTATCACAATGTGAACGAAGTAGTAGGTTCAACACAATTTTAATTTCTTCCCTAATTACTCCTCAAAAGGATCCTTAAAATATTTTAGGCATTTTTCCTTTCACATTAAAAATAAAACTCGAGCAATTCATATTTTATCTTGGCAATGCCTAGTCTTCAACATTGAGATTATTGATCTTTACAATTATTTTATACATCAGCTTGAATCAATGATTCAATGATCATCGTTATACACATCATGTATAACGGATTACAATATTATCCACAAAAGGACATTCGCTAAGAAATCTTTTATTCTCTTAGCATTGTACTGTTATCTTGGATAGCTCCAATAATCACATCATTATCATAAATAAATTAAAGGCATCATCGCACAGTCTTGGAAAAAACTAAGACTTCATTTTAATACACACGTGTATCAATTTAAGAACTAGGCAATGAAAATTTTTGAAAAAATTATCTCTTTCTTTCCTGAAAATATAAAACTTATTTTTTTACTCCCGCAAACAAAGGCAAACGGCCGAGTAAAGAAAGTGACAGATCTACAATTTAAAATATTAAAGACCAATTTAGTAAAAGAACCAAACTTTCAAAATTTCTTAAGAAAGGTTTAAGATTCTAACATTTTTTTTACCTAAAGATAGAAAGATATGCAAATAAACAATTCTTTGTTTTCGAACAATTTTCACAAAAATATTTTGTAAAATTTGACTTTCAAAATAGTAACCAAATAGGGTTAACAACCTCCAACATTTACTTTCAAAATAATTGTTCATCATCATATTTTAAATGCATGATGGATATTATAATTGAAATAAAAATTTATGATTGTTAGCCTTAATTGGCACACCTCATCACATGTTACATTTGTAAGAACTATTATAAATTCTTACTTTCTCATACCTTTTAAAGGCCTAAATTATGTACTCTAATATGAACTTGACACTTCATCTCAAAATTTTCCGAGGCATCATATATCATCTTGGATAAACCAAGGCACAAGAGTTTCATATTAAGCAATATCATTTTGAATAGTATCCAAGGATTTCAATTACAAATTTCATATTTATGTCACATATGAAATTACCTAATTTGAATCATACTATAACTCATTGCATACCCTGAAACAATAAAATGATTAGGAACATTTTTAACGGAAATACATAACTTTACAGCACACGTCGTTTTGATCATGTTATTTCACAATCATTTTTTACCACTTTAAATAATCTCATTATTCAACAAAATGTGCCCCACAATTTTCATCTTATAAATGCTGTCATCTAATTCACTTTTTTAACAATTCTATAACATTAGCTCATTGCCACACAAGGGTAGTATTACTTTCCAAAATATATGAGAACAAGAAATATACTGGGTTTGACATAGAAAACATCATAACCCATCACAAGTTCTTCAAATTCTTCCAATTCAACAATAATATTTTGCTAATACATCGTGATCTTGTATATTTGATATCAATCACAGAACTTCGATTTACCACTACATGGATAGACACTCCTAATAATTCGACCAGAATAAACTAATCCAATTTAAATAATGTTGAATTCATATATATTATAAAATGAAATCTAAACATTTTTCCTTTCATCAAGGTACACATCCCCACACTTTAACATATATATATATATATTCTAATTTACGTGTGCTCGTTCCACTAATCAAATGAGAACAAACACAAAGGTTCAGTGGATTTCAGTCCTAAGAAACCACCAACTTCTCTCTTTCTCTCTCTATCAATTTTCATATTTTGTTCTCCAAAATCCTTCACGAGATATGATTCCATCTTCTTCCCTGCAAATCGAACGCAGCCCTTGGATACCCACCCGCTCATTATCTTTGCCATTCCTCCCAATCTAAACCTATATTTCATATTGTGTCATTTTTCTTTGTTTTCTTCTTCTAACTTTTCTCTTAAAAGTCCATCAATTATGCTCGGTCCATATTATCATCATAAAAAGATGTTTCTACTCTTAAGATTGTAGAAAAAATTGAGGTGTTAAAATATTTTTGTAAATAAAATATTAAATAAACTAATGAAAATAAAATTTAACAACAGTGAAAAAACTTATCGACAGAAGCATGAGACATGTCACAGTCTTTAAATGTAGATTTTCATCTCTTGGAGTACATGACTCGGTACAACAAGTTGTTAGCGTCCTACTTTCTAGGATTCAACATTCAATTTTCCATAAGCTTGCACTCGCAAACTGAGAGATGAAAGACAACTTTATTGATCGTCCAAACTCTCAAGATCAAACCAAAACTCTAAACTCAATACAAAAACACTAGTATAAAATTTTTGAGTACCAAAATATGTTGTGATTGTTCAATAAATTTTCACCTCTTATAGCAACCCAACTCCATGTATATATGGCTAACCAATTTCGGAACGGCTTTAGAAACGTAAAATAAGTATAATTGCCTCAAACTGAACAAACCATTAAAACATTGAATTGAATAGGTTGTGCAAAGTCTATAGATTCCAAAAACTAAAACAGTAAAAAGAAAATTAGCATTATATTAATGAACATGCAATTTAATTACTTATTATGTTTGATGGCCACATTAAAAAATAATATTAAAGCTTTGTACTATGAAATATTAAAAGAATCTTGTGAAAAATCAACAACCAAAATGCTACATGGTCACCAACTTATTTGATCAAAATTAATCTACCATTGGATGTGGCATGTTCACAATTCACAATAATTATATATAAATAGAATTCATGTGAAACTTATTGTATCAATATTTGTAATTATACCACATCATTTAGTAAATTAATTTGGTAGAATAAGAGAGCAATCCAACTACAAATAGTGCATGTTACACTATATAAACCACTGCATACTTCAAGTGTGGGGGGCTCTACACCAACACTGGGTATGGACAGGGGTGGAGCTAGAAGCCTAG
>JAOTRH010487849.1:0-24603 GCA_034768845.1 Heliamphora exappendiculata
ACTAATAACTAATACAAATAATAATAAACTATGAAATATAAACTATAAAAACTAATAAACTTATAATAATAATAAATTAACTTATAAAATTCTAATAAAACAATAAGTTAATAACTTATAACCTTAATAATAATATTAATAGGTTATAAACTTATAAAAATATAAAACTAAAAAACTTATATTGTTATAAATAATAAACTAATTTATTAATTTATTATGAAATTTGACTATTAAATTAATAATAAACTAATATAATAATAATTAATAACTGAGAAAAAATTAAACCTATAATATACAAGTTACAACAACAATTTAATAAAAAAAAATTTAAAATTTAAAAGCCCAACTGGCCCTGCCCAAAGCCCGACCTGAGGCCTTAGCCCGAGCCCTATACCTTTGGGACTTGGGCTTACTCATTCGAAAAGAGTTTCACTAGATTTTTTACGGGAACCCACAGGTTTTGAGCTAAGCTAGACCCGCCCAAGTCACGTCTAGGACGGGCCAGGCCAGACAGAAATTATACACTTGATTTAAGCTCTTTAACTATTCTAAGCTCTTATAAAAAATAAAAATACAACAAAAAAAAACTTTGTAAGCTAAATTTCGAACTTTATTAACCATATGGGAGTTTTAAATTTAATTATCGAACTACAGGAAAGTGTGTTTATAAAAAACGTGTTATTTAAACACATGCTTGTTAAACACATTTTCTTTGTAAGTTTTGCATACTAGCTGAATACGAAAGTTAGCATAAAATTCAAACATTAAAGTGCTTTTATAAATAACGGTTTATGCTCTTATGCTAAAAGTGTGTTTATTAATGCCGTGTTTGATATTTATCCCTGAAAGCATTTTCGGTAAACATAATTTTTATTTCACGATGAAATGCGTTTTTACTTAACACGCTTTCAGTTATGCTCTCTCAATCTCACTCTCATTTTTTCGTGGAACTCTCTAATTCAATCATATTTTTCTTATCAAAATCTCATTTTTGGATTTCTTACAAATATCATGTGATGCCTCGTCTTTCGGGCACGTCGCGACATACATAAGTATAATTAAAGGAAATATTCTAACAATTCATTCATAATTACATATGACAAGTATTACATTACTAAGAGTTTCGAACTGTTCAAAAGTACATAACTATTACAATTTCACAAAAGATTCAATAAAAATTATAATGAGCCGGTGAAAAGTGAACAAAAAGAACCAAAAAGGTGAACATTCAACCTTTCAGTACAGTCCAAAGTCAGAGAGACACACAAAGCCCAGTAGAAAACTCTCTAAACGTTATAACCAATCTCACAATAAAATATTCCATAGCGCATATCATATAAAATTCAATACAATCCAAAGTTAAAGAGACATTTAAAGTTGACCATTATAGCATGGCAAGCAGATATAAGAATGAGCTTACAAGTATGTGATGCCATGGATGCGATGCAAATGCCCAACATGACGTATAGCCAGAATCATAACACGAATTCCACGCCGAGAATTTTGGAGTAGACTTTATGGGTAATTGGTCACCAAACCAATCCTTACCTCGTTGCAAATAGTAAATCCATCGCCAGGCTTCATGCTACAGCTGTTCTACTACAAAATGGCAACGACGTGGGGGCGGGCCATTAACATCTTTATCCTTTAGCCAACCAAATAATAATGTGCAAAATAATCCCACATTAAGGACCAGAATGCTCGTTTGGCGTCAATCTAAAGTCAAAATTACTAGATATAGAATGCTAATGACGAACCCATGGTGCCTAACCCGTTTTATGATAAACATTCTCCCAAAATTATTTTTAAAATTGGCAACCAGGGACGCCCTAGATTCGGAACCATGTAAGGAATAACTCTCACATAACCCAACCCACAATGATAGGTATAAAAGGGACTCCGATATGTCAAGTGTAAGTGTGTTAATGCTCATGGTGCACAATATGCACTTCAAGTACAATTATCAATAGCATGTTTTTAAACTAAGTCTGACACAGCATATGGTATAACTTATTAAAGCATGAAGCATAAACTACAATTCATAAGACATGGTTCAAACGTAGTGGCATAGGTTCTAATCATCATATAATCATTCTAGAACATTAACTATCCAATTTAAATCAATTAAGGCCTATACTTCAAGTCTCACAAATAAACATGTCAACTACACACTTAACAATTTAAGTGCAAATATTCAAATGTCAATTTAAGAAGGATAACAGTGTTTTGGGGTACCTAGACATGGAATTAAGTTATGAAAAATAACTTCAAAACCTAGGTTTGGACATAAAAATCACACTTAGATTATTTTTCTACAATTAGTTATGATAAATCAAATTTGGGGGCTAAAAGTCAAAATAGCCTAAAAATCAGACCTTTAAGGGTTTTGTGTTCAAGCTTATGGTGTGTTGAGATTTGGTCTTATTTTTTTGCATGCATGTGTTTTAGACTAACATATATTTGTTCCAGAACTTTTACAAATTGTAAGGACCCGGTATTTGTTTATTTTATCCTGTTATATTTTTTGTAAAAGAAGAGAAGAAATTAAATTTGAGCGTGGGTGCCATAAAATTTTGCTCGTTAACGGTTGGCTTAACGATATGTGAAAGTGAAGTGGAGATATATGATGATGAACGGTTTTGACATGGTTAAGTTAATGGAGAAATTTAAATGGAAGATTGAAGCTAGATTGAGAATAAGCAAGGATGAAAATCAAGTTTTGGAGTAAGGAGATGAGAGATGTTTCATTAAGAAATCAAGATCTTTCAACATCCAAACCCTAGGAGGGAGAAATTTGAGTAATATCAAGCTTTGGAGCAAATTCGAGGTTGGATATAAATTTTCTCATATGTGTGTTAAGATTTGGATTGATATTTTGTTTATATACATAAAAATTGAGTTGATTTCATGATTGATGGATAATTAGATTGGTTTGTGGGTGTATTGCATTGGGTTTGATGGAAATTGGGGTTTTAAAGAACGAATTAACCATGATTTTGAAAAATTATTGCATAAAAAGGGTTTATGAGACTTGAATCTAATGTTTGTTTTTGGTGAAAATTGAGATTTGAGATATGTTTGATTAATTGTTAAGGGCTTTGAAGCTAGAAACTCAAAATATGGGAGTTTTAGGGTTTTTCTAGGGGGCGACAGCGCGCTCGAGCAGAGCCCTAGCTGCTCGAGCGCTCACATGGCAAAGAGTTGGGTGCTCGAGCGCCCGACGTCCGCTCGAGCGGACTGACTGCGTAAGACCAATTTCTTTTTATCATATCTCCCTCATCTGGATTTCGAATAGAGTCGTTTTTGTACTCAAATCGAAGCTCCGGGAGTCCTTTTTCCAACAAGACTACTCTTACAAGAAAATTATTTTTGTAGAAAAAATTATGAATAAAATAGTGAAGGTATGTCAAATTTTCTTAATCATTTTTTATCCGTTTTTGGCCAAATGCTTTTAAAAAGGATATTTTCATCAATATTGAACATTTTTATCAAATTTCTTTTTCCTTGGGCTTTGGATTTACTTACCTCACTACACTTGGGTTGGGATGCTAGTATCATACCGATTGGTGGTGTTTGCGACAAAAATGTATTTTTGACATGTGACTAAGGTCTTGAGAACAAGTATGGGTGTGAGAAATTGTAGGGTATGTAGTGACGTGGTTATCATTTAAGAATTTAAATTTTAGAGAAAAAATATAGGTTTTAACTTGTATATATATGTATATGCATATGATTGGTGTATTCTATTTTTTTCACACTTCATGATTTCAAAGGAGTTCAATTTTGCGTCATTAGTGCATTATGAGATTAATGAAAGAAATATGATACATTTGATTTGAAAAAAGAGATTAAATACTAAAATCAAATGTGACTTGACAATGAAACGAGAAAGTTGAAATTGGAATTGAAACAATAATGTGTGATATAATTGGGAGAGGAACGTTGTGGGTTGGACACTCAGATTTTTTTGTGAAGTTGAACAAATAATGAACCGTATAGATTGATGTGGATTAAGTTGGCCTGGCAGGTCTGTGGTGAAAGACCAAAAACTTGTACAAGATGGGGACCACATGCCCACGGGTTAGCCCCTGAAATATGGTATTGTATCGTAGTGAGCTATGGAGCTATTTATTACCCAATGGCTTCGCGTAACCTATTAAAAATTAATAGGAAAGAATTTCTATAAGCTACACCAAATACCGATTCATTAATTGTGATACAATTTTGTGATAAATCGGGTAATAAAATTGTGACACGATTTTTGTGAAAAATTGGATAGTGAAATGATGATGATTTGGATAATATGAAAAGATAAATAGGAACAAATCGGCGTACGTGGGTGTGTGCGTGTGAATGAATAATAAATTAGTAAAAATTTGTATTTTTCTTCGATTGCACCCATCACATCTCACAAATCATGCATTATATCTGAGTTAATCTATATCTTATGAGTTTCGCCGCACGTATATTTACCAAACCATTTCAGGTTTTGAAGACCAGGGACAATACCAGGGCAAGGGACGCTTTGGGAAATACTAGAAGGAAGATTTTGTGTTTATTTATGTTTTTACATTATGTTTGTATATAAACCTGAATGAAGGATTGTAATTAAAGTTATTATGGTTGTAAATGAACTCTTGAGATTTCAAGCATTTGGTAAAAATTGGATATGTGCGAGAATCTGGATGTTTAAAGAAAATTTTCATATAATCGGAACTCAAATTATATGGTGAATGAAAATCGTAGATGATGATCCTTAGGAGGAATGGTTTGGGATCGATTCACGGGTCCCCGGGGTTCGAGGCGTGACAGAATGGTATTAGAGTTTGAGGCTCGAATACCTAGGAGCCGTGAAAAGTAATGATGACCTTAGTACGTGACCTGTTTAATGAGATTAGGCACCACTACACGGCATAAATTGTGTGCTTGCATGGGTTTGTGATTGAATTGTCTTGCGCATATTATGTGTCTATATGAGCATGGAGGGTTAAGTCTTCGGGTGATGTGGCATGCCATATGGCGTCCGATCAACTATTTTGGAATTCGAAATAGAAAAGCGTTTGGCCGACGTTCTTTCTATGAGAAATCTGAATTAGTTGCCTGATTGTCGCGTTGCTCTAAGGCATTCCCTTGGTATATGAATGTGTTAATGTGATGTGACTAGGTAGTGTGTAGCTTGGTATTAGGAGGTTAGGTTGAGTTTGACCTAGCTGAGTGTTGTGATATCTTTGTTATAGGGGTTCTGCCCGTGAGACTAGAATGAGTGTGATCCAGATGGTACTATGAGTGGTAAAATTATGACCTCGGAGTCAGTGATTGTGGTGGGTGCAAGCCTGTGAGATGAGTATTAATTGTTTGGAGTATGTTATACCCATGTGAGTTGGGGTGACCGTAGTTAGTTGTCCGTATTATGTTGTGCTGTCAGTAGTTTGACGGATAAGTAGAGTAGAGTGTTTAATATCCTTGGAAGTTAATTGTTATGGATGGATATGAAATGTGGTTTTGGGCGCGTTGAGGATTATGTGCGTAATGAGCCGTGCTATGTCTTGAACCGTGCTGTGTCATGAGCCGTATACCCCGAGATTAGGTATGAACGGGGGCATAGTGGACAGGAACATAGTGGACGAGAGCGTAATAATCTCCAGCCTAAAATGTGTTAGAAAGTTTGTGCTTAGGAACGTGGTTGGGAGTGTCCCTTACCCTGAGGGATGTTGTTGGTAATCACAGTAGTATCTTGTGATGTTGAAGGATAGATTGATGACTCTTGTGTTTTCTTTGTGGCGTGGGGCTGCATTGTGTTTCTTGATAAAAGTTAGAGGCGTATGAGGAAAGAGTATGTGGACTAAAGATGTTATCGATAGGTTGGTTATTGAGTGATGTGTGTGTACGTAAGAGAAGATGCATATTGATGGTAGTTGTGATGTGGTGAATTAAGATTCGAGGTTGTTTGAGAAGTTTCTTGAAGGAGAGTTTTGTGACTTGAGTCGTTGTTCTCAAGAGTAAGAGATTATGTGGAATACATAGTGTTTGGTAAGAATGTGAGTGTGTGTAGTTTATGGGGCATGGTTTCGATGTTATTGGTGTAAGTAATTCGGCCGTCTTGGAATGATGTGTCGGTATGAGGAGGTCCCATAAGGGGATGATGCTAATAGTAAGTAACATGGCGTAAGATCTACAGATGGTGACATTATCTTACTCTTAGGGGTAAGGGATAGGATGGTGCCGTTTGGTTTAGAGTTGGTGAGCGAGGTTCATTTTGTTCAAATTGCTTGTAGTTGCTTTCATGTTCGGATAATGGTGTGCCGGTGGTACTTGTATGATGACATAAGAGACGGGTGTTCTCGGTTGAATATTTTGTGTTTTTGTGGGTATACTGAAGTCGCGAGTTCGAGATTGTGGCGTGATTTTACCTACCAGTTTGGTTGCTACATTGCGAATGGTGGCCGATGACGTTTGTACGATGATGACGGATGCATTTACAAAGGCTTGTAGTTAATCTTCTCTTGAGCCGAGTGTATAATGGTTGCCCAAAAAGGTAGTGACGCTGAGTAAGAATTGAACATTGGTTCGTGATTTCTTTAAGAAGAAAGATGTTTCATAACTGGTTGACCGATGTGATTGTTCATTGTTGGTAAAAGTAAAAAATTGGGATCGTAAGAATACAGATTCATTTGCTTATGATTACTTGAAGGTTCCGTTTGCTTTACCCTGTGAGCCCGAGCATTTAGGCAACGTTTCTGGAGATGTAGTTTAGTTTGTACGAAATGCTGGCAGCTTTAGCTCAAGTCAGGTGAAATGCCTCAGGGAGTTTAGTGGTTTAACTGTTTATGTGGTGAAATCTTCGAGTATTGATTCTATGGAATTCCTATGGGAATATAGACCCGTTGTCTGACTGATTGGGAGATCGTGTTTGGGAACCATGTTGGGTGCATGAGGTTTGAAAGGACCGTAAAAGGGTTCGATAGTATAGTTGGCCTGGTGCTGAGACGGTGTATTTTGAGTATGATATGTTTAAAGGTTGCTTGTGTTTGACCATGGGTTCAAAGATGAGTATGTTGTTTGCCCAAAGAAAAGATGTGAGGAGCAATAAGGTTCAGCAGTGTGGTTTGGATGGCCTAGGGTGATAGACGAGAAACCGTGGGTTAAGATGTTTATGAGAGATGCGTACCTAGGGAGCAAAAGTGCGGGAGGCGCCTGCAAAGTCATGGAGGGTATTAATAACCTTGGATATAAGGTCTCTGGATTGGGTTCTCTTTGTTTAGTGCTGTGCACTTTTTACGAGAGTTGTTTGGATAGTAGGTCAGAGGCTGTGTTGTGGCTGTGATTTGCTTAGTGGAAGTTATGTTAGTGAAGCGCAATCTTATGAGATGAGGTTTTAGCGCGATGGGAATATTAGCGTTGTGTCTCCGTTGATGACTAGTGATGAGCTCATAATCCTATGGGATGTATTGTACGAAATATGAGGAATGATGGTGTTCGTGTATGTGCAAATGAGGTCTGAAAGTTGAGAGCTCAACATGGCGAATGAACTGGGTATCATGGTTGGGGTCGACAGTAGCTGTGCAACTATAGGCGATGCAACCCCAAGGTGAGACTTACTGGATACTGTGAAGGCCAAGTATTGATGGGTACTAAGAGTACATTGAGGTTGAGTCACGGTATCTAGTGATTTTGGAAAGATGGGCGTCTTTGTGGAATAGTGTTCGTGTTGTGATTCGCAAGTGTGTACCTAAGGTAGGGGTAATGTCGAATCAGGTGATTGGAGGGTTGAGTTCCTCGTGAATTTTCTGGGTGGAGTCTGTTTGCTCTACCGTGTGAAAGTAAGTGTGTAGAGTTCTGTCTCCTTTGAGATCGGGTTGGTAGATCAAGATTGTTTGTCCTTGTTGACGAGGGAATTAGTATCGAAGCATAAAACTCTTTTTACACTGATTAATTAAGAATCGTTAACCATTGTATGCAGTTCGATCTAGGTTACGTGGATATGAGTGTACCTTTAGCTCATGGCAGAGTGGAAAATTTGTTGAGACCTTGCGACTAAAATATTCACATGTTGGGTATTGATAGACTCTGGTGAATTTGGAATTGTGTTCTGTTTGGAGCTTTGAATTTCTCAAATTCTTAAGGTGCGAAGAGGTGTTCGACCGTTCGAAGGGAAGATACGAATGCATATGGTAGTAACGATGAGTGGGGGTAATGCGAGTGCAGAAGATTACAAATTGTTTAATCTGAGGCATGGTAGACTTGAAAGACCGATGGATATGTGTATGGATGTGATTCAGTTTGTATGAGACTTTTTGACTCATGTGGAGTGCTCAATCCTAATGGCTCATGAAGTTCAGGCGATGGTGTTGGTTTCGTTTCGATGGTTGAAGGGCTAGAGTGATGTAGTGCAAGTAGTAATATGGTTTGGGATTGTTAATTGGGCGTTAGGGAATGGGTAATTTTTGGGGTAATGCGTGTAACTCATGTGAATAATGTTCGAGTTTGGGGAACATGTGTTGGGATGGAGGCACAGTCCTCGGTTTACATTAGAATATAGCTGTGAATTTGACTGTGATTCGACGAAGTGGGAGAGTCTTAGCGATGGTCAAACCTACGACGCATAATGCTATGTTTAAGGATGTTTAGCCTTCGAGAGCGTGTATGTGACGTGAGAAAGTGGTCGTGGAGGGATAGTCGGTGATCAACAACGGAGTGGTTGACTCTAGCTCTAGTGTAAATTTTGGGTAAGAATTGACGTCGTGTTAAATGATGAACCGTTTTAGATTAGTCAAGCCTGATATAAGTGTAATTCGATGAATATGGATGATTCTAATATTTGTGAAATATTGGTATTCGAAAGTTAGGCCTAATGGTAGTTTGGCACTTTCGGGATCAGAGGCGTGTTAGCATCCGTGAGCCATATCGTTTTGAAAGAGTGATCAGGATTGCGGACTAAGAAAGGCGCTATATAGATTGAACGACTAGCGAAGTGTGAGAATTGATATTAAGGTTAAAGGGCAATTGGTGTAATCTGAGATGAATTTCGGGGACGAAATTCCCAAAGGGGGAAAAGTTGTAAGGACCTGGTACTTGTTTATTTTATTCTTTTATATTTTCGGTAAGAGAAGAGTAGAAATTAAATTTGGGCGTGGGTGCCACAAAATTTTGCTCGTTAACGATTGACTTAACGATATGTGAAAGAGAAGTGGAGACACATGGTGACGAATGGTTTTGAGATGGCTAAGTTAATGAAGAAATTCAAATATTTAGATGTGAGTAAGGTTTGAAGTTTCAGTTAAGTTTTAAAAAATTCACAGAATTCAGGTTTAGAAATCACCGCTCGAGCGGACTATCGAGAAATACTTAGACAATTGTAGAACATTGGAGAAATGTTGGGAGTATACATGTACATATGTATGTAAAGGCCATCCAGCCCACGTGAAGCTCCCCCTCTCATTTCTCTTCTCCTCCTCCTCTTCTCTTCTTAATTATATATATATATATATAAAGGGAGAGAGAGAGAGACCCATCTCTACATGAAACCCTAACCTCTTACCTTTCAAAATGGAAGATTGAAGCAAGATTGGGAATAAGCAATGATGAAAATTAAGCTTTGGAGCAAGGAGATGGGGGATGGAGCATCAAGAAAGAAAGATCTATCAACATCCAAACCCTAGGTGTGAGAAATTGGAGTAATATCAATCTTTTGAGCAAATCTGAGATAGGATCTAGATTTTCTTATATGTGTGTTAAGATTCGGGTTGATATTTTGTTTATATACGTAAAAATTGAGTTGATTTAATGAATGATGGATAGATTGATAGGTTTATAGGTGTATTGCATTGGATTTGATGGAATTGGGGTTTTTAAGAACGGATTAACCATGATTTTGGAAAATTATTGCATAAAAAGGGTTTATGAGACTTGAATCTAATGTTTTTTTTTTGTTGAAAATTGAGATTTGAGACATGTTTGAAGAAGTGTTAAGGGTTTTGAAGCTTGAAACTCAAAACATGGGAGTTTTAGGATTTTTCTCGGGCAACAACACGCTCGAGGGAACCCCTGTCTGCTCGAGCGCTCAAATGGCAGAGAGTTGGGCACTCGAGCACCCGAAGTCCTCTTTTCAACAAGACTACTCTCACAAGAAAATTCTTTTCGTAGACAAAGTTATGATTAAAATAGAGAGAGTATGTCAAATTTTCTTAATTATTTTTCACCCGTTTTTGGCCAAATACTTTTAAAAATGATATTTTCATCAATATTGAACCTTTTAATCAAATTTCTTTTCCCTTAGGCTATGGATTTGGCTACCTCACTACACTTGGGTTGAGATGCTAGTATCATACCGATTGGTGGTGTTTGCGATAAAAATGGATTTTTGACATGTGACTAAGGTCTTGAGAACAAGTATGGGTGTGAAAAATTGTGGGCAATGTAGTGACATGGTTATCATTTAAGAATTTAAGATTTAGAGAGAAAAGACGAATTTTAACTTGTATATACATGTATATGCATATGATGGGTGCATTCCATTTTCTTTACACTTCATGATTTCAAAGGAATTCAATTTTATGTTATTGGTGCATTATGAGATTAATGAAGAAACATGATGCATTTGATTTGAAAAGAGAGATTGAATACTAAAACCAAATGTGACTTGACAATGAAACGAGAAAGTTGAAATTGGAATTGAAATGATAATGTGTGAAATATTGGGAGAGAAATCGGTTGTGGGTTGGACTCCCTAATTTTTTTGTGTGAAATTGAACAAATAATGAACCGTATGGATTGATGTAGATTAAGTTGGCCTGGCGAGCCCACGGTGAAAGTTCACATGCCCACGGGTTAGCCCCCGAAATGTCATATTGTATCGTGGTGAGTTATAGTGCTATCTATTACCCAATGGCTTCGCGTAGCTTATTGGAAATTAATAGAGAGGGGTTTCTATAAGCTGCACCTGATACCGGTTCATTAATTGTGATACCATTTTGTGATAAACCGGATAATAAAATTGTGACACAATTTTTGTGAAAAATCGGATAATGGAATGATGAGGATTTGGATAATATGAAAGGATAAATAGGAACAAATCGGCGTGCGTGGGTGTGTGCGTGTGAATGAATAATAAATTAGTTAAAATTTGCATTTTTCTTCGATTGCACCAATCACACCTTATAAATCATGCATTCCATCTGAGTTAATCTATATACTACGAGTTTCGGTTCACGTATGTTTATCAAACCATTTCAGGTTTTGAAGACGAGAGAATTTACCAGGGCAGGGGACACTTTGGGAAAGACTAGAAGGAAGATTTTTTATTTATTTATGTTTTTGCATAAATAAACAAAAATATGCAAATATGCAAGCTCATTCTTCATCATAAAACCATGAACAATCCTAGTTTTTCTTATTACAACTCCTTTTTATTCAATGTTTTGATTTTTGTTCTTGGTTGTATTTTAAGAGATGAGTTGACGAATATTTTTATATGAGAATAACAGAAAGTTTTAGAAATTTACTTATTTGTAGAAATTGAGTTAAGATTAAAGATTGATTAAGACTTTGTTTTAAGAATCTTCCTAACTCATTCAAGCTCCTTCGTTCTTCTTCTTCTTCTTTTCTTGTTTCTCCTTATTTCTCTCCCACACTTGAAGAACACTTGAACACTCAAAGAGATCTAGTCTATCTATCTCTCTCCCTCTCTCTCTCTCTCTCTCTTTCTCCCCACTTTCCTAAAAATATGAAGGGAAGATTGGGTCTCAAGTATTGTTTTGATAGGAGAAGATGTAGTGGAGATAATTATTAATGTGTAAGTAAATTATTTGATTTTTCTTAATTCTCATTAGTTGCCTGGGTGGTGGAGCTTTTTTAAGAAAAAAATTGTAAGAAAATCCGGATGGAGAAGTCGGCTATGGCAAGTTTGGGGAAGCTCAAATTCTAATTTTGCTTTAATTTAGGGTTTTAGTGAGGTTTTGGTACCATACAAGAAAACTCTTTAAAAATTAATTTGGTATATCTTTTTAGTGTCTTTACCTACTAAAACTTATTATTTTAATTTGTTTATGATTAATTTAGTATTATCATAAATTACCATAATTTTTATAGTAATTGATTAAATAGGTGTAAGTTTTTATATCGAATTAAGTTAGTTTGTCCGGATTTAAATTTTTTGACTTATTTTAGTGTGTGGAAATTTAAATAATGATTTATTTACTTTTTTTAGTCTACATTATTATATTATTATGTGTATTGTTTGTTTAGATAATCTTGGGTCTTTATAATGGTTGGTTTGTATAATTTTTTCTTACTTTTAATATAAAAATGTAAAAAGTGACTTTTTTGTGCACACATCCTAAGGTGGCTAGCCACTTAAGGGTATTTTGTTATTTTTGTGCTTATTTTTGAGATTTTAAAATTTTTTGCTGTACTAGTGGTCAAATGGTTATTTTACTATAATTATAAGAATTTTTTATTTTTAACCTGATATTTTATGTTATTTACTTAATTTAGGATGTTAGAAGTATTCTCTGAGTATTAGGGCTTTGTCTCTTTAGTATTAGGACTTTTTAGGGTTTCTAGATCGAATTAGGGTTTCGGGTCGAGTTAAGATTTTTGATCTTCTAGTGACCTAAGATTTTGTCGGCTTACTGTCGCTAATACTAAGGTTTGGGTAAGATCGCTACACAGGTCATTATAAACTGGGTTGTTATAATTTAGGTCCGAACCGGTATGTTACAATCTATCTCCCTTAAAATAAATTTCGTTCTCGAAATTTTGTGCGAAAGGTTGTGGATGGTTACTTGCATCACTTTTCTTCAAAATTGTGTTATTATTTACTCAAGTTATTCTTTATTGAGGGTGTGGACATGGTCGGGCTTATACGTTCAGTACTTTGAGTAATGGTTGTTTTGTCTTACTAACATCTTAGACTGACTACTACACGATTTTTAGAGATCACGTCACATACTCGTGGCACGGGGAATTTTTGACTAGTATTAACTTAAAAGCCTTTATCCTTCAAGCGTATTCTTTTTCGGGATAACGCAACAAGTTTAACTAACGTATAATTTAGAACAAAGAGAAAATGTGTTACGGCTTGTGAGTCATCTTTTTGAAGTCTTGATTGTCTTTAGGTTTTAAGATCTTGTGGAGTTAATTTAAAATTTATTCATTTGTATTTCATAACATTCAAGTTCGAGTATATTACCAGTTGAGAATACCATTTTTTTCTTAGAACGATTGCAAAGAGCAAAATACATAACATATAGGGGCCCAACCAGAATAGGTGTGGATAAAACCATCGGACTTTGACTTCATTGTCCTGCGTTACTTCCAAATCCTGTAGCATTTCCATTGCACTTCCACATGCCACATTCCTGCGGGTTCTTTGCGAGCTTTGTTAGTGATGGCGATAGGAACCTTAGTGTAGGTCTCCATTAGAGATGTTGTATGAATTTCTACTTAGCAGTTCTTGTAGTCGGGGTTACTGATCTTCAAAACATGTTAAGCGCGGACGTTGGCAGACATTCTGTGTTTTAACTCCAGGTAGAGATCTGCTTTGCGACTCGAAGATGCGCCAGGTGGTTCTTCTGAGGATGTGCACGATCCGAGTTTCTTGTGAAAGTGCTAAACTCTAATAACTGTTGTTTCTCATTGATCTAGGTCTTAGGAGAGACAACCTGGGGTGGCGAATGGCCAAGCATTTAGCTAAGGATTTCGAATAATGTACTAGACTGCACGATATGTGGCTGGGGGTTAGAACAACTTAGGGAAGGCGAACAAGTCATTTACCGAGATTCAAAGAAAGATTCCCAAATGGTTCAAAAGATATGTTGAATGAGGTCAAATGGTCACGGTTAAGGCCGTAATCGTTGACATAAATTGAATGGTCATTTGGGGTTCAAATGCTGGTGAAACAAGAGGAGGATAGTAAACAATACTTAAACATATGTCCTAACACTAATCCAGTACTATCAGATTATGATAAAAGAGATGTTTAGCAATGGGCAACCGAACTAGATATTTACCTTGAAGTTTCGTCGGCCTAACGCACTTCAATTCAAGAATCTATGTCTACTTTCTTAGTTTAGATTTCAAGAGTGTACAAAGAATTCACAAATGCCGGAAGAAATGTTTTGAGTGTCACGCCCTAAACTTCGAGCCACGTGAAACACCCATAAACAACCAAACGCAACACCCATCTTGAGAACATATTCTCAAAATAAACCATACATGCATTGTATATAAATGCCAAACGGCAATATTACACAGCTCTAACGCCCGAAAAACATGTTATAGTATACATGTAACGGAAGAACAAAATGGAAGACTACAGCTCTTGCACCTCTCCCGCACCTCCTGATTAACCCGCGTGGCCGGTACGTGAAGAAAATTAAAATCCCACACCGAACCATCAATATATAGCCCATGACTTCAGTGGACCGAACCCTAACCTTCAGTCGACTGAACACCCTTCTGGAATCTCACAAAACGCCAAAATACACGGTTCAGTCGACCGAACCTGTCACGCCCCGACATTCGAGTCACACGAAAGCCCACCAAAACACCCATAAAAATAATAGATTTTACCGTTGAATATCAAAATAAACAACATTTGGATAAAATTCCCATAATTCAACTCTCATAAAACTGTAAATCATGCAATCTTATACATGAATAATAGTATTGCCTCAAGGCATACAAAACCGGCCATCAGAGGCATTACATGTAAAAGTACATGTACAAAAATAGGGAAAACTACTGCAAGTCTTCCCTCACCTCTGCAACTAGGCCAACTCGTCTTGGTCACCTGAAAATGTTTTTCAGAAAAATTCTACACCGTGAGCCGAAGCCCAATAGAACATAGACAGTAAAACTGTAAAGTAGGCTATGTAATCACACACACGGGCTCAACCACGGGAGCCAAAAAGGGTTTTCTCTCTAAAAACCAGCAGTTTTCCATCAAGCTTCCACGGACCTCAAAAACGGTTTTATCTCATAAAATTCACATTTTTCATTTTTCAAATTATGCATATCATTCTAACAGATATCATGCCACAGTTAAGGAGAAAGCTGTAAACAAACAGTAAGCTCGACTCAGGCTATACGCAACCGAGGAGAAAAGGTGTAAATAAACTCCTATGTACCGACTCTGCCCTACAAATAAAGGTAACAACTATAGACTCTCATCAATTATCCTGAACCCACAGGCTTGGTAATGACAAGCTCTATACGGAGTGACAACAACGTACTCAATTTACGGGTCACGCCCGAGGGTCCAGAGCACCCAAACAACCACTCAATTTACGAATTTTCAAAACCGAAGGTACATAACACCTACAGCTTAATTTACGGGACTTGAGCTCGAGGGTACAAAGCACCCAATACACTCAATTTACGGGGACTAACCCGAAGGTACAGAGCACCTACGCTGCACACGTTTCTGGACTTACACCGAGGAGTAATGGAAGCCCAACTCAACCAAACCCACCGTCATGGTACATCTAGGGATAACATTTAAAAATCCACCGTAATTCCACTACGAAAACTAGTAAAATAGCCTATACACGCATGTATAAGAGATCCCATCCATCAACATGGAGATCTAACACCATTTCTCACAAAACATTTGAAAAGGATGAGATTCAACCCCGCGGGTTAGTTCCAAACCTCTAAAATCACGTTTTTCACCATTTTCACAAAAATACCACGTTTTCAAACCACTTTTGAAAATCGTGGATGTCAACACACCCGAATCATGCATACAACCGAGAAAAATGCGTAAAAACTCTACTTTTACCCAAAACCACGATTACACATGAAAATCACTTTTTATGCATTTCTACCCAGTGAAAGCATACACAATTACATATATCCTACCTCGGAGAGTCAAGAACTCAACGTCTCAAAATTGAACGGCGTTAGAACGAGAATTCGACCGGATATATACGAAGCCCTCGGCCCCGATAGTAAGGATCTACAAAGGAATCAACAAAAATCCAAGCCCCGAGCCCTCAAAGCTAGAGAGAAGGAGGAGAAAATGGAAGAATAAAACCTTTCCAAACACTGTAGCCCCTGGAAATATATATAGACAACCCAAAAAAATAGTTCATTTGACTGAAGAGCCAGCTTCAATCGACTGAAGTCCCTCGAAACTCGCAAACCGCCTCAAGTTCAGTCGACCGAACCCCCAGTTCAGTCGATCGAACTCCCCAAAACTAGTTCAGTCGACTGAACTGGACCCCCCAGTCGACCGAACCTCAGTAAAAAGCTACTGGAATTCTGTTTTGGTTTTGGTCTCGATTTTGTGAAGTAAAACATGTTTTTTGGTCCAAACACAAGCCAAAAGAGCTCATACCAAACCTCAGAAAGCGTGTAAGACATCTACCCATGCTTTTCTACAATTTTAAAGCATAAATCATGCATCGATGTAATCATATACTGGAATAAAAATGTCACGTATATAAACATCTCAAAATTATAAGGTTCCAGATCTCACAACTCTCCCCCCTTAAGGAATTTCGCCCCCGAAATTCACAACAAGGTCACGAGATAAATAAGTCTGGGTATCTATCTTCACAGCAACTCTCTTTGTCGCTTCCTGTACCATGTCTGGCCCCAAGATTGTGGCCTCTCCCACATCTGTCCAACAAACGGGTGATCTGCACGGTCTACCATACAGAGCCTCATACGGTGCCATCCCAATACTCGACTGATAGCTATTATTGTATGAAAACTCTATAAACGGTAGATGATCCTCCCACGAACCCCTAAAATCAAGGACACAAGCGCTCAACATGTCCTCCAGAATCTGTATAGTCCTCTCGGACTGGCCATCCGTCTGGGGCTAAAAAGAAGTACTGAACATCAAGTTCGTCCCGAAGGCCTTCTATAGACTCTGCCAAAAATGTGATGTGAAGCGTGGGTCTCTGTCTGAAACAATAGACACTGGCACTCCATGCTACTTGATTATCTCTCTGGCATACAACTAACTCAGTATCTCCACTGAATCCTTCACTCGAATGGGAAGAAAATGTGCTGACTTCGTCAACCTATCCACCACAACCCACACGACGTCGTGTCCCCTAGGTGACCGAGGAAATCCTGACATAAAGTCCATCATGACATGTTCCCACTTCCACTCTGTATTGGCAAGAACTGTAGCAATCCTGCCGGCCTCTGATACTCCACCTTTACCTGCTGACAGGTGAGGCATCGAAAAACAAACTGGATCACATCTCTCTTCATCCCCGTCCAGAAGAACTGATAATGAAGGACATGGTACATCTTCGTGCCTCCCGGATGCACGGCAAGACGAGAATGATAACACTCATGTAGTAACTCAGCTTGACATAACTCTGGCACAAACAACCTACCTACCAACCTCAGACTCTGATATGAACCCACGATCCATCATGCTGTATCCTCGCTACTTGCAACGCGATCTCGTATCATCTGAGCCTCGTGATCTGTCTACTGGAGCTCTAGCACACGTACTATCAACGCTGGTCGAGTAACTACAAAAAATAAGGTGGCACCCGCTGCGGTCTCTATAAGGCACAAATCAAACTCCCCAACCTCTTGAAGAAAGTCCCTCTTACATATAGCCACAGAAGCTAACAATCTGTGAGATCTTCCACTGAGCACGTCAGCTACCACGTTGGCCTTCCCAGGATGATACTGCATATCAAAATTGTAATCCTCTAATAACTCCATCCACCGTTGTTGGCGTAAGTTCAGGTCCTTCGAAAACAAGTATTTTAAGCTCTTGTGATCGT
Organism: Heliamphora exappendiculata; assembly: GCA_034768845.1. NCBI lineage: Eukaryota > Viridiplantae > Streptophyta > Magnoliopsida > Ericales > Sarraceniaceae > Heliamphora > Heliamphora exappendiculata. Next base: position 17,760 of record JAOTRH010487849.1, read on the forward strand.
AGAAAATCTCGAAATGCTCACCATACAGATAGTGACGCCATGTCTTCAAAGCGAAGACCACTGCTGCCAACTCCAAGTCATGCGTAGGATAGTTCCGCTCGTGCATCTTCAACTGCCGGAAACCGTAGGAAAAAACCTTACCCTCCTGCATCAAAACACATCCAAGACCGTCATGGGAAGCGTCGCAGTAAACAATATATCCCAAGCCTCGCCCTGGAATGATCAACAATGGCGGACTAGTCAACCTCATCTTCAGCTCCTGGAAAGCTGACTCACAAGACTCACTCCAAGCAAACACCACTCCCTTCCGGTGTGCAAATCGTCACCCTCCGTCGATCGCAATTGATAAAGGCACGATAAGTGGTCAGCCAGTCCATTCCTAGAATGACATCGAGCGCAGTCATGTTTAGAATAACAAGGTCGAACTCTAAGCAATGGCCGACGACCTCCAACATGCAGGATGTACAGACAAGGCTTAACTTCACACTCTAACTCACCGGGGTCTCTACACACAAGGTAGTACCCAATCAGTCCATCTCTAACCCCAATGCCGATGCAAAAGCAGCAGATATGAATGAACATGATGCTCCAGTGTCGATTAGAACACTGGCCCATGATCTGAAGACTAGAAGAGTACCTCTGATCACGGAGGTGGTAGCAGCAGCATCGGGACCAACCAGTGCTCTAGAAGAACTGGGCTCTGCAAGAACGTAAGCTCTGGCCGGTCCACTGTGGCCCTGCACTGTCGACTACCTGCTCGACTGCACTGGTGCTCCTGTTGTATTCTGAATGCTCCCTCCTCTAGGGTAGTCGCTCCTGATGTGCCCAGACTGACCACACTCAAAACATATCAGTGGTCCTCTCTCTGGCACCTACGACTATGGCTGTGACTCATGCACTCTGCTGCACGATGCCCTGGCCGTTGGCATATATGACAAAGAGCCCTTTGATCTAACCTTCCCGTTAAAGCTACGGGAGTCCTGGATGTAGAAGACTGTGGCGGATACGACCCCATCGGGTGAGAACTCGGACCAAATGTCCATCGACGCTTGTTCTCCCTGCGCCCCTGATCCTGTGAGCGTCCCCCGCCTTGTAGTCCCCGACTGTCTCTGTCTCAGCGCGTCTCATTCAGAGTATCCTTCACTTTCATGGAGGTCTTCACTAACTCTGTAAAAACCTGCAGCCTGAGTGCGGACACTCTGTCTCGGATAGCGGGTCTCAAACCCCTCTCGAACCGCTTTGCACAGAACTCATCAGTAGGCACGATCTCCTTTGCAAATCTGGACAGGATAGTAAACTCAGCCTCGTACTCAAGCACTGTCGTCGTCCCCTGTGTCAGAAATAGGAAGTCCTCTCTATATCGATCCCTCAGAGTCGCTGGAAAGTATTTCTCCAGAAATACCTTCGTGAATGCATCCCAGGTGCCTGCCACTGTGGTCTTAGCGAACTTCTACCACATATGAGCACTCCCTCTCAACTGGAAGGCGGCACATATAACCCTTAGATCATCTTCCTAAATCTAAAGCGAATCAAGGATCCGGGTATCCAGCTCCAGCCAATAAGTGGCAACCATGGGATTAGGATCCCCAAAAAAGGTAGGAGGGTCAAGACGGCGAAACTCACGCATCGCAACCGTCACTCTCGACTCAGGTATGGTCTCTCTCTCTCTGCCTAGAAGCCTCAGCAATTTTCAGATAGAGCCGACCATCTCACGCAACTGATCTCCCTCAGGAATAGGTCCTTGGGGCACATTAGCATCCCCAACATCTGGGACTGGAATGTCCCATTGGCCAAAAGCACGACTACGGCCTCAACCTCGACCTCATCCTCCCCGCGTGGACATAATTCTATATGAAAGCAACATAACAGGATAAGAATCCATACAACATGTTATTGCTAACGTAAAGGACAGATAAGCATCCTAACACATAGCCACGTAATATCATGTCATCACATCTCACATATCGAGGAGAACCAACAAGAAGGACTCGTCTATCTAGATAACCTACTCAGATTCCTTGCTAGAAATCACATCCGCGAAATGCGTCTCTAACATGGCTCCCAAGTTTGTTAACCCAAATGCCCGAAAGCAAGACTAATCAATCCTAAGGTCCAACCTCCATACCCACGTATACATCACAAGCTATCATGCTATGTTAGAAAAATGCTGTAACACATGCAATCAAGCGCACATACATCCTCACAAGGTGATGTACCCTCCTTTCCATGGCTCATAGGTATTCAAAACCAGAGCTCTGATACCAAGTTGTCATGCTCTGACATTCGGGTTACGCGAAAGCCCACCAAAACACCCATAAAAAAAAGGTTTTACAGTTGAATATCAAAATAAACAAAATTTGGATAAAATCCCCACAGTTCAACTCTCATAAAACTGTAAATCATGCAATCTCATACATGAATAATAGTATCGCCTCAAGGCATACAAAATCGGCCATCACAAGCATTACATGTAAAAGTATAGGTACAAAAATAGGAAAAATTACTGCAAGTCTTCCATCACCTCTACAACTAGGTCAACTCGTCATGGTCACCTGAAAATATTTTTTAAAAAAATTTCACACCGTGAGCCGAAACCCAATAGAACATAGATAGTAAAACTGTAAAGTAGACTATGTAATCACACACACGGGCTCAACCATGGGAGCCAAAAAGGTTTTTTTCTCCAAAAACCAACAGTTTTCCACCATGCCTCCACGGGCCTCAAAAACGATTTTATTTCATAAAATCCACATTTTCCATCCTTCAAACTATGCATATCATCCTAACAAATATCATGCCACAGTTAAGGAGAAAGCCGTAAACAAACAGTAAGCTCGACTCTGGCCAAACGCAACTGAGGAGAAAAGATGTAAATGAAATCCTATGTACCGACTCTGCCCTACGGACAAAGGTAACAACTATAAACTCTCATCCATTACCTTGAACCCACAGGCTTGGTAATGACACGCTCTATACGGAGTGACAACAATGTACTCAATTTACGGGTCATGCCCGAGGGTCCAGAGCAACCACACAACCACTCAATTTACAGATTTCCAAGACCGAAGGTACAGAGCACCTACTGCTTAATTTACGGGACCTGAGCCCGAGGGTGCAACGCACCCAATACACTCAATTTACGGGGACTAACCCGAAGGTACAGTGCACCTATACTGTGCACGTTTCTGGACTTACACCGAGGAGCAATGGAAGCCTAACTCAACCAAATCCATTGTCACGGTACATCTTGGGATAACATTTAAAAACCCCCCATTGGTCTACTACGAAAACCAGTAAAATTGCTTACACACGCATGTATAAGAGATCCCATCTATCAACATGGAGATCTAACACCATTTCTCACAAAACATTTGAAAAGGATGAGACTCAACCCCCCAGGTTAGCTCCAAATCTCCAAAATCATGTTTTTCACCGTTTTCACAAAATACCACGTTTTCAAACCACTTTTGAAAATTTCGGATGTCAACACATCCGGATCATGCATACAATTGAGAAAAAGGCGTAAAAACCTCACTTTTATCCAAAAACCACGGTTACACATGAAAATCATATTTTATGCATTTCTACCCGGTGAAAGCATACACAATTACATATATCACCCTAATGCAGCAGCAGGGTTTAGAATCTTACCTCGAAGAGTCAAGAACTCGACGTCTGAAAACTGAACGGCGTCGGAACGAGAATCTGACTTGATATATACGAAGCCCTCGGCCCCGATAGCAAGGATCCACAAAGGAATCAACAAAAATCCAAACTCTGGGCTCTCAAAGCTAGAGAGAATGAGGAGAAAATGGAAGAAAAAAACCTTTCCAAACACTCCAAATCCTAGAAATATATATAGACAGCCCCAAAAAAAAGTTCAGTCGACTGAAGAGCCAGCTTCAGGCGACTGAAGCCCCTCGAAACTCGCGAACCGCCTCAAGTTCAGTTGATCGAACTCCCCAAAACCAGTTCAGTTGACTAAACTGGACCCCCTAGTCGGCCGAACCTCAGTAAAAAGCTACTGGATTTCTATTTTTGTTTTGGTCTAAATTTTGTGAAGTAAAACATGATTTTTGGTCCAAACACAAGCCAAAAGAGCTGATACCAAACCCCAAAATGTGTGTAACACATCTACACATGTTTTTCTACAATTTTAAATCATAAACCATTCATCGATGTTGTCATATACTGGAATAAATACGTCATGTATATAAACATGTCAAAATTACAAGGTTCCAGGTCCCATAGAACCCCACGGTCCAGTCGACCAAACCCAAGATCCAAGCTTCAGTTGACAAAACCCCATGGTTCAGTCGATCGAACCTTGGCGAAACTTGATTCTGAGCTTCGAGTTTCAACCCCCAAACCCCGATTCGAAGCCTCCAAACTCCCGTCCGACACCATCGGACACCCACACGTCCAAGCCATACCTCAAACCCCCAAAAGAAACTCTCAAAACATGATTTCATCCACCGAAATCGCCGGAACACTGGTTTTAAGCCCAAAACCCAAATTTAAAACAAACCCAGATCTACAGCAATCTACCGGTTAAAAATACCCACGTTTACCCATAGCACCCTTATACAGCAGTAGAGTTTAGAATTCTACCTCGGTGAGTTAAAAACTCGACGCCTTAAACTACGCACAAAATCGAGCTTTGCTAAAATTGAATTCTGACCGGATGGTTGCGTAGACCCCGATGCCGATACTAAGGATCCGCAGTCTAATCGTCGAAAATCGTGCCCCGGGCCTCCGAGAACTTTGAGAGAAGGCAGAGAGAAAATCAAAACTTATTGGAGATGTTTTAAAAAATATCTTTATGAAAATATATAACTCCAGATATTTATAGGTCTCCAAAATATCTTTTTTTTTTGAATTTTCAAAATTTGCGCTGTAACACCCCAAGGCCCCCAGAACCTTCCCCACATGCATCTCTACCCTCAAACATGCTTCAAAAGCATAAAAAATGTTCTGCAACGAAAACACGTAGCGCGCGTCGAAAAATGCCGAAAAAGAAAATGGATCAGGGTCTCACATTGAGCTTGTGTCATGGACATTAAGGGACATTAGGAAAGGCACTTACCATTGGTCGAGTTTGCTTATAACAACAGCTATCAATCCAGTATTGGCATGCTACCATATGAAGCTCTCGATGGAAGATCGTGTCACTCGCTAATTTGTTGAACTAAAACAAGAGAGAAAGCACTTCTTAGACCTGACCTTGTACAAGAGACTTCCAAGAAGATCCGACTAATTTAACAACGAATAGTCATCACTAAGAGCAGGCAAAAAAATAGCGGTTGACCAGCAACGAAGACCGCTACAGTTCGAAGTAGGAGGTCATGTATTTTTGAAAATTCAACCACGACGAGGGATTATACGTTTCGACTAGAAAAGGAAGCTAGCTCCAAGGTACATTGGGCTGTTCGAAATTTTGGCAAAGGTTGGGAAAGTGGCATATCGTTTAGCTCTACCACCGCTGCTCGCCAATGTTCATAACGTTTTTCATGTGTCGATGTTGAGAAAGTGCGAACCTGATTTTATTCGCATTCTGGATTGGAAGGAACTCCATGTTGATAAGGACGTTACATTTGAAGAACAACCATTATGGATAATCGACCAACATGACAAGATTCTTAGATTAAAAACCATCCCGCTCGTTCAAGTTCTTTGGAGGCACAACGGGATTAAAAAGTCAACCTGGGAACGGGAAGACGCTATGAGAGCGAGCCATCCGCAGCTATTCGCAAATTGAGGTACGATGCAAAATTTCGAGGACGAAATTTATTTTTAAGGGGTAGATGGTAACGACTTGGCTTTAATCATAGTATTAACGATGGTTAACTGATAAGATCTTAGGTTGTCAAAAGATCAAAAATCCCCTAATTTGAACTAGAAATCCTAAAAAGACCCAATACTCAGAGGCAAAACTCTAATACTCGAAGAGAACTCATGACATCTGAAATTAAGTGAAGAACATGAAATATAAAGTTAAAAATAAAAAAATTTCATAATTAGGAAAAAATGACCAATTTACCCATATTACAACAAAAAGTCTTAAAAATTTAAATTTTGACACATGGACATCCTAAATTAAAATTTTAAATACAATTAAGTAACAAAAGACAAAATAACAATAAAAATGATAAAAATAACCTTAAATAGCCGACAGCCTTGGGATCTGTGCACAAAATGTCCCTTTTTGTCTTTTTAGCTCAAAAATGAGAAAAAAATTGTACAAATCAAACATTATGATGATTCAAGACTATCTAAATAAGTAATATACATGACAATATAATAATATAGACCAACAAAAGTAAATAAATTATTATTTAAGTTCTTATATACTAAAATAAGTCTAAAAGTTAATTATTGTCAAACTAGTTTAATTTAACTTAAAAGTTTACACCAATTTAATCAAATGCTATAAAAATTATGATAATTAATGAAAATACTAAATTAATCATAAACATACTAAAATAATAGATTTTAGTTGGTAAAGATATGAAAAAAATACACTAAATCAATTTTTTAGGCATTTTCTTGGAGAAAATGGTTCCATAACATAATTTAAACCTTAAATATATACAAAATCAAGGATTGAGCCTCCCAAACCTCTTATAGCCGAATCCCCACCTGCAAAATCTGAATTTCTATATCTCAAATAGAGCAAACCTTCCCATGCATCCAATGGAATTTTAGAAAAATAATAAAAATACTTACACTACAATTATGAAACCCACCAACTTTTTGGTTATAAAATATGTTAGCCCAAGGGTTTTTTAATTTGATTTTGATGATTTTCATAATTCATTTTCTAAGAATAAATGATTTTAAATGG
>JAOTRH010487870.1:0-24599 GCA_034768845.1 Heliamphora exappendiculata
AGCGTCGTCTATTGTTCCGACTCTCTGTGCCAGTACACTTTGTGTGTATTGAACGGGACATTTAGGGTAATTAATTTTATACTGACTAAATAAATTAATTCATACCTCAAGGTTATTATGAATAGTACTTATTCTCTTAATTCTGAAATAATTATTGATTTGTGTATAATTAACATTCGTTATTTTGATTAATTAGAGGGTGCGATCTTATATGGGTCTATATTTCCACTCAGTTGGATAACGATATTATTTATATGGCGAATATTAATTATTGATGGAATCCACGTCCCGAAAGATCGGGATTGACAATACTCCCATAAGGAAGCTTATAAGTTTTAACCGGGCCAAACCCTGCAGGTGGATTTGATTATCTGGCGGTTAAATAAGTTAAGCGGAAGGGTTTAAGAAATATCAAGATACCGATTAAATTAAATTTAATTAACGGGTATCGAGAATCTTAACGTGGGGAGAAAATGTAAGCATTTAATAACAGGAGCTCAATGCAAGAAGATCTTGAGATTATGGGTAAGAGTGCAATTATAATTCTTTAGTGGTGTGAACTGTAATTCAGTGTTTTATGAAAATTGTAGAAACCACTGCGTCTTTCCATAATTGTAGAAACCGCTGATAGGTGTCTGTGTTCAACTGGAAATCTTAGTCATAATTACTCCATAGGTCCCTGTTGTAACCCTATATATATGCGGGTAAGCTGAACCAGTTTTATACATGACATATCATATTTTGTCTCTCAAGACTAAATATATCTAGGTTCTGCCGGTACAAGTTCTCGATAGTTCGTAACCTACACTACGTTCGAGGATCGCGTAAGAGAATATAGTAGAAGATCTGACATGAGCTTCAACTTGGAATGAAATCATAGTTGAAGAATCGATCGACAAAAGGTATTCTTCTAAATTAACTTTGGTTGCACGAGTTTTATTTTGATCGTTTATCGTCAAAAGTTTTATCTGGAACCCGTTTCGGCGTTTGCTCATGCAATTAATTTTTTTCCAAAAATTATTTGTAAAAACAATGATCTTGGCAGTATTGCCTCCAACAGAATTGTTAACTCTCGTTCCCACGTAGTTTCTTCGATGCCGTGGTTAAGCCATAACACCTTCACATATAAAATGGTTTTCCCTTGAAAGACTTGTTCTTTAGTGTCAAGGATTCTCACTGGTCTCTCCTCATAGGGAGCATCGCCATCTACCCTCAATTCCGTCCAATCCAAAACGTGGGATGGATCTGGTTCATACTTACGCAGCATAGATATGTGAAAAACGTTGTGCACATAGGCTAACTGTGGTGACAAGGCTAGGCGATAGGCCACCTCTCCAATCCTATTATAGATCTTAAACGGCCCGATGAAACGTGATGATAACTTTCCACTCTTACCAAATCTCATTAAACCCTTCCATGACGAGACCTTGAAGAATACATGGTCTCCCACCTCAAAAGCTAACGATCTCTTCCTCTTATCTGCATAACTCTTCTGATGGTTTTGAGTGGTTACTAAACATTTACGGATCACGATGATATTTTCTGTGGTCTCTCGCACAAGCTCGGGACCTAACACGGCTGTCTCACCAACTTTAATCCAATAAATGGGTGACCTGCAAGTTCTACCATACAATGCCTCATAAGGCGCCATCTCAATGCTTGACTGATAACTGTTATTGTAGGAAAACTCCACCAACGGCAAATGGTCCTCCGATGATTGTAACATATCCTTAAGTATCTGAATGGTGCGCTCCGACTGACCATTCGTCTGGGAATGAAAAGAAGTACTAAAAAGTAGACTCGCCCCCATAGTTGACTGCAAACTCTGCCAAAAATGTGACATAAAACGAGAATTTTGGTCAGAAATGATGGAAATCGGCACTCCATGAAGTATAACAATCTCACTCACATAAAGCTTGCTAAGCTTATTGACTGAATCCGTTATATAAATTGGTAGAAAATGTGCTGACTTGGTCAATCTATCCACCACAACCCACATGGCATCATGCCCTTTCGGCGACCTTGGAAGGCCCAAAATGAAATCCATGGTGATGTCTCCCATTTCCAATTTGACACTGGCAATGGTTGCAATCGGCCCATTGGTTTCTGATGCTCAGGCTTCACTTGTTGATTAGTGAGACAATAGGAGATGAAAAGTGCAACGTCTTTCTGCATACCCCTCCACCAAAACTGCCTACGCATGTCATAATACATTTTGGTGCCACCCGAATGCACTGCTAGTCGTGAATGGTGAAACTCACGAAGCACATCGCTGTGACACACTTTCGGCACAAAAACTCTTCTCGCAAACCTCAAACTCTGATCGGAGTGGATTACCCACTCCCAAAACATCAAACTTTCTGTATCTGATTGTTGGGCCTCAACAACGCGGTGAACAAGGGTAGGCCGGGAAACTACCGTGAACAAGGTAACATACTCACCGAACTTTTCCAAATGAAGGTCATACTCTTCGACCTCCCCGAGCATACTCCACTCCCTAACAGCCACACGTGCTAACGTGCTCAAAGACTTCCAATTAAGGGTATCGGTTATCACATTGGCCTTACTCGAATGATACTGTAGATTGAAACCATAATCTCTCAATAACTCCATTCATCTTCTTTGGTACAAATTTAGGTCCTTCTACGAAAATAAGTATTTCAAACTCTTATGATCTGAGAACACTTCAAATCATTCTCTATACAGGTAGTGTCTCCAGGTCTTTAGAGTAAAGACCACTGCTGCGAGCGCGAAATCACGTGTAGGGTAGTTCTTCTCATAAACCTTCAACTTCCTTGACTTATAGGCTACCACCTTACCTAGTTGCATTTACACGCAACCCAACTCCTCATGTGATGCATCACAATAAACGGCATAGCTGAGTCCTCTCTCTGGTACGATCAGAATGAGCGCATTGGTCAATCTCGTCTTCAATGTCTAAAAGACGAGCTCACAACTGTCATTCCATATGAACTTGATTCACTTCTGTGTGAGGCTTGTCATAGGTGCTGTAAGCCTAGAGAAGTTTTTCACAAACCAACGATAGTAACCTATTAAACCCAAGAAGCTCCGAATCTCAAGTCATTCCCACTCCATCATAGTTTTAACCTTAGATGAATCCACTGCCACCCCATCTCTTGAAACTACATGTCCCAAAAACTTCACCTCTGGTAACCAAAATTCACACTTGTCGTACTTGGCATATAATCAGTGTTTTCGCAACAACTGTAAGACAATTTGAAGATGCTCCTCGTGCTCTTCTTCTGAGGATGAGTAAATCAAGATGTTATCCATGAATATTGCTATGAATCGATCAAGGAAAGGGTGAAAGATACGGTTCAAAAGGTCCATGAATGTCGTCGGCATGTTAGTCAGTCGAAAAGACACGACTAGAAACTCAAAATGTCCATAACGGGTACGAAATGACGTCTTCAGAATATTTTCCTCTTTGACCCGTAACTGGTGATAACTCAATCTCAAGTCAATCTTCGAGAAACAACATGAACCCTTTAATTGATCAAACAGGTCATCGATATGAGGCATGGGATACTTATTTTTAACGGTCACGTGGTTCAACTTACGATAATCTATACAAAGACGCAATGAACTATCCTTTTTCTTTGCAAACAATACCAGAGCTCCCTAAGGAGACACACTGGGGCGGATGAACCCCTTGTCTAATAACTCCTGGACCTATACCTTCAACCCTATCAGCTCAGCCAGTACAAAATGGTATGAGGGCATAGAAATGGGGGCAATCCCCAGAATTAAGTCTATGGAAAACTTGACTTCCCCCTGTGGCAGAAGCTTAAACAAATCACTTAAAAACACGTCTAGAAACTCACAGACAACGGGAGGAAACTCTCCCCGAGTAGAATCAATCTCACTCACCGATAAGGTAGAGAAAATGAGGCTAAGATTATCACAGCTCCGTGATCTAAGGGATCTAGGTGCTAAACCATTGTCCCGGTCACCCACAAAATAAAAAGAATCACCTTCCAGAGTGTAAATAAACACTCGCCGCCGGTCGCTATCAATGAAGGCGCGAAAGGTGGTTAATCAATCCATTCCCAGGATAATATTGAATGAGGTCATATCAAGCATGATAAAATCAAAAACTCCCAATTTTCATGGTTTAAACTTAATTTCAAACCCTTGCCTATTATTTTTCAAATCCAACCATATTCAATAACAACGTGAAGATAGGACTATGTTAAATCACCCATAGATCTATGATTTAACCTTCATTAACATCAAACCCTTACCTAGGGCTTCGAAAACACTATTTTCATGCTCTTATGTTTATAAATTCAAAGATACAATACATCACATAGATATTCAAGGTTAGTCATAGATCCTACTTTTGGGATGCTAGATCCACAAGAAAAATGCTCAAATCGTGATAATCTCCAATGAAAAGGTGAGAAGGGAGCCTCTAATGTCTAGTTCAAGCTTCCAATGGTAAACATCCAAGGTGGACGCGAGAGATCTCCCCAAGAGGAGCTAAGAAGCTCTAAACAACCCCAAAACCCTAACCCTAACTCTCACACAAGCTCTAGAGAGAGAGAATAGGAAAGAATAAGAAAACCAACCCAAAACCCTTAACTTATAGCTTTTTCCTGACACAGACTACTCGATCGGTCTTGGAACCACTCGAGCGGTCTCTGCAACCACACTGCTGACCCAACTTTAAACGAGCATGTCGCCTTCATCTAAACTCTAAATAGGGTTGTTCTTATGCTTAAATTGAAGCCCCAAAAGTCTACTTTCTAATGGTTCTAATCCCATACCAGAATTCATTTTGTACAGAAAGATATGACAAAAATAGTGAAGGTATGTCACTTTTCTTCATACACTTTTCGTATATTTTTGTCCCAACATCTTTTGGAACCTTATATTCCTCACCGAATATATCTAAGCATGCGGATCCAAGCTCAAAGTACTCTCCATTGACTTACTAAAATCAAGATTTAATTCTTACCCAAAATCAACGGTTAAGTCCTTTAAAAAAAAAGGAAAACAGGTCGGGTTACTACGTAAAATGGTGGATTTACTCGTCTGATTTCCCCACTTTCTATTGCTTTTTGCTGAAGAACTAACAACCATTCTTTTTGAGCTCATTCCTTTGACTTATTTTAGCCTTCACAAACTTTGGCACAGATTTGGTTTGTGAGTTGGTTGGCCAACTTTTTTTTCCCTTTGTACTATTTACTTGACGAAGCACCAGCAAATCCAAGCCCATACCTATCAGTCATTGCCTTCTGTGACCCGAGCATGTGATCCACAACTTTAGTGCCTGTATTAAATTTTTTAAAAGTAGATTGAGCATTTAACAGATCTTTTTCAAATTTAATCAATTTTAATTCAAGATCAATTTTTAACTCAACACAACCATGCAATTCTTTTCAAGAAATTCAATCCTGATTTGTCTTGTTTAACTCAATTCAGACAAGTCATTTCTTTCTTTTTCATATTTTGCAAGTTTTTCAAATAAAATTTTCCTGTTTGATTTTAATTTCACAATCAGGTCTTGAGCTTCAGTTAGCTCAAGTTTGACATTATTTCTTTCTTTTTCACATAGTTTAAATTTATTAACCAGTTTACAATTATGTTTGCTCAATAAATAGCTCTCATGATAAAGCTTCTCATAAGCTTGTTGCAGAGCTTCACTATTCTCAGTGTCACCAACCTCTTCACCTTCTTCTATTTTATTATTTGAATCATTTATAGAATTTTTATTTTCAGACTCACCAGATTCATCCTGAACAGAAGCAATGAATGCAGTAATATTACCATTATCATAATCAGGCTCTTTCTCATCACTCGTGTCGGGTTCACTTTTATCATCCCAAGTGACTGTGAATCCTTTTTGTTTCTTTCTAAGAAAGTTTGGGTAATCTTTAGTCATATGTCCATTTCTTTTACATTTATAGCATTAGATTTTAGCAATTTGGCCTTTTGATTTTTTAAATAAAATTGGACATATTTTTGACTTTGTCTTTACTGTGCTTCTTATGTGATTTTTTCTCCTAATTAGGCTTTTTAGTTTCTAAATTTTTTTTTGAATTTCTTTACAAAAATAGCTATCATCTCAGGGTCTAAATCATCATTATAGTCACTTGTAGAACCTTGAGCTAAATAATGTGCCAAATTTCTTGAAACCTTTTTGTTTTAAAATTTTAACTCATAGGTTTGTAAGTTTCCAACTAAATCTTCAACATAAATAGAATCAATATCTTTGCTCTCTTCTATTGCTATGACTTTTGGTTGGAAATTTTTGGGTAAAGATTTAAGAACTTTTCGAATGATTTTGGAAGTAGAAAATTTTTCACCAAGATTAAATGATAGATTCACAATATCACTTAATTTTGCGTAAAAATCATCAAAACTTTCATCATCTTTCATACGTAGAGTTTCAAGATTAGTTATGAGACATTGAAGTTTTGAGATTTTTACGGTATCAGTCCCTTCGTGAGTAATTTGCAGAATATCCCATGCTTCTTTAGCTAAGTCACACGTACTAATTTTACGAAACTCATCTTGTATGACTCCATTAAAGATAGCATTCATGACTTTACTATTCCAGCCTGCATCATCAAAATTGGCTCTGTCCCATCTAGCCACCAGCTTAGGGACGATTTCATCGTCAACTACAATGGTGAGAGGCTTGTAACCCTCAACAACTGAATGCAAGACTCGTTCATCTAAGGACTTAAGAAAAGATCTAATTCTAACTTTCTAAAAAGGGTGATGATTGCAGTCAAGAAGGGGTGATCTACCGGTAGAGGCGTCTTCTCTAAGAAAATCCATTTATGCAAATCAGTTAAAGGATCACAATATTTTTAGAAAAAATTAACATGCTCTGATACCGATTGAAAAATTCTATTTGCAAACTGATTTGCACTAATCAATTTAATTAAAGAAGCTAAATGCGAAAATAAGGCTAATCAATCAAACACACAAGCAGATACAAAAGTAACCACAATCACACACGAGACGACAATTTTTACGTGAAAAATTCCGAAGTGTGTAAAAATCACGAGACCACCCTCGGTCTAGGAAAACCAAACACTAATAAATCGTTGGTTATAAGAGAATATTACAACCCCGTCGTTGAATCCTCAACCTATGGTAGTAAGCCTACTCCTACCGAATCTACTTACACCAACTCCGTGCTTAACTGCTGCTAGAACCCACCACCGGACTTTAAATGCTGACAGACTTCTCCATTAGACTTCAAAAATTTGAGAATTCTCTTAAGCGACTTCTCGAACACAAACAAATCATTAAAGATTTGATTGACTTGATGATTGCTTGAATGAGTAGAAGTTAAAAGAACATCAAGTTGTTGTAGACTAATTTAAGAGTATGTTGAATAACGTGGGAGGCTTTCTGGAAGCTATGGATTATAACTGTGTCAAGGAGGCACCTAAAAATGAAACCATGGCAGCCTTTAAATAGGAAAACCTGCATACCAAAGTCCGTTGATAGCAATTTAAAGCTGTTCTTGCCATAGACCGCTCGATTAGTCTTTTAATTGATCAATCGGTTAAACCTTATTCTCTATAACTTTTACAGATTTCTAAAATACCGAGAGTTAAACTTGACAGCTTGATGGACCACTTGATCGGTCTGTCGAGCGGTCTGACACTACTTGCATTCTTTAGTGTAATGAATTATAATTTATGTTTTATGAAATTACTTCTGGGTTAAAGTAGAATTTCATAATTACATTAGGAGCTCACAGCTTATTTATTCCACAGGTCCCTATTGTAGCTTGTAAAAATGTAGTTATAAATCTTGGCCACCACATTCAGTTTCTCTATCTTCAAGATTAGGGTTTCCACATTTTGAAAACCTAAGTCTAGTCAATCAGAGTTTGAAGAACACAGAGAATATAACCCACACTATAATCACGTTCTTGGCATTCGAGAATACAGCAGAAGGCTTGATTAGAGAATAGATTGCCAGTAAAAAACAATAGCAGTTTATAGACTAAAGCTTGTTGCAGAAAATGAAATCAAATCAGATAGATTTCACAGGTATGATTATGTTCTAACTTTGGGAGTCATACTAGGTTTATATTTTTGATTGTTTGATATTAAAATTTTTTAATCTAGAGCCTATTCTAACACTTGATCGTTTGGATTTTTTAACTTGATTCATATACATTATCTAAGGATCTTAGTTTATGGACCTAACAAAAAGGTTGAAGCACGTAACATGGCAGAAGATGGGAAAAGCAAGATCGAAAAGTTCAATTGTTCGAACTTCGCCCTCTAAAGAATGCAGATCGAGGATGTTCTGTATCAGAAGGACCTGTTTCTTCCATTAATTGAGTAGAAATTGGAGAAGAAGCCACAGGATGAATGTGAGATATCGAATCGAAAAGTCTTGGGTACTATGCGATCGAGTCTCGTACCGTTGGTGATTTTTAATATCGCAAAGTAGAAGACGATAGTGAATTTGTTGAAGGCATTGGAGAAGATGTGCAAGAAGCCCTCTTTCCAAACATTTCAATGAATTCAATTCCATCACCAATCAGTTAGACTCGGTTGGAATTGATTTTGACGATGATGCAAGAGCCCTAGCTCTCCTGTCTAATCTGTCAAAAAGCTAGAGGGACTTGGTTGTGGTAGTGAGCAATTCCTCAGGATCAATGAAGTTGAAGCCGAAAAATGTTACCGAGTTTATTCTGGAAGAGGAATCACGTAGAAGAATTGAGGGTGAATGATCAACATTAGGGTCGACTTTGAATGCCAAAGGGAGATGAAGAAAGAATGACAGAAAGAGTAAGAAGGGCCAGAAAAATCACAGATCCAAGTCATGGGGAAGATCACAGACTCTGGCTCATGAGTAGAAATTTGATGGTTATTGGAACTATGGACAGAAGGGTTACTTCAAGAAGGACTCTAAGTCTCCAAGAAAATAGTGGGACGATGCAAATCAAGGGGGTAAGGCTACGATAAATGTTTCAGATGAGAAAAATTTAGATGCTTGGATTTATGCTTTGAATTCAAAACTAGATCCCTGGATTGTTGACTCCGGAGCATCATTTCATTCCACTTCTCACATAGATATACTTCATGGGTACATGAAAAGAAATTTTGGGAAGGTTAATTTCGGTGAAGATGAAGCTTGCAGTATAGTTAGGAAGTGTAGGGACCCAGTCCCTTTTTATTTGGATAATTAATTAAAATGTATTATGATACTTTCGATGAAAAGTGGAAAGTGTTTAATTCTATGAAAGAATTGAAATTTAAATCATGATAATGATTGATGATGATATTGATGTGTTTGGTAGTGCATGAGAACAATTATTGTGAGTTGTTTGGATGCGTTCTGAGGTGGTTGGATTAAAATCTGAACCTTATATGATTTTTTTTGTTCAGAATGCTTTCAATAAAGGGCAACTCGAGCGGCCATGGATCCGCTTGCGTGAACTGTCGACAGAGAGGTCTTTCAAATTGCAGGTTGGGTTGATTATTTCTCTTTTCCTTCACCTCCCTCCCTCTTTAAACCAGAGCAAAAATCCTAGGAACCCCATTGGAGCTTTCTTGAGCTCCTTTTACCCTTAATTGGTGGATCCCTCTTGCTCTGCTCTTGAATTTACACCGTTGGGAGATTAATCTACACATTAGAATCTCCCTCTTCACCGAATGGTTAGTGATTTTCATCGTTAGAGCTTGCTAGGACTCGTGCTCTTGTGGTTTGATCATTTAAAAGGTAGGATCTAAGATTAATTTTGATCATTTGATGTATATGAGTTGTATATTTTGTTGTATTTATATACAAGCATGAAAACTATATTTTTGAAACCTTAGGTTGGGTTTGATGTTAAAGCATGATGAATCTGGAGTTTGAGCATGATTTATGTTAAGTCTATCATGTTATTGTTGTTGGAGACACAAGGATTTGTGAAATGAGAAGTTAGGGTTTTGATTGGGTTAAACCTTTGACAAATTTGGGCCTTTTGGGTTAGTTAACTCAAATGATGAAATTGATTTGATTTTTAATAAATTAGAGATTGTGTTAACTTATTCATGCATAAATCATGAGTTTTGATGAAATATAAAAATCATGAGATGGTTGGATGGGGGGTTTGAACTAATTTAACATGATTATGATAAATATATGAGAAATTGGTAATTGTTGATGATATTTATTCCTAATTGTGTTGGGTTTGATGAGAGGAACTAGGCTTGATGGTTGGACTCGGGTTGGTATAAATATGAATGATCTAATTAAAGTACCGTATGAATTGATTGGATAATTCAGGTTGGGATCGAGTAGCTCTCCGGTGAAAGACCAGAAACTTGCGCATGCTAGATAGGCCCTTCCATCGGGTTAACTCCCATAAAAGAGTGCTTTAGGCGACCCACCCAACGATGTTTTTGAGAAAAATAAAAAATGTGTGCTTTCTGCGTCGGGCTATAGAATGGGTATTAATCCTTTTGGCCTCGAGTGGCCCGATTGAAATAACTACGCCTGGGTTTATTGGTGCCGTCCGGGTGTGATACTTAATTAAATCAAGAATTGAATTGGCTTACAAAACCTTGGTTAAACGGTTGGGAATAATTGAAAGCATGGAAGTATTGAAATTGTTGAAACGTTAGTTGTAGTTGGAAATGTAAAGAATTGAGGAAATAAAATTGTTTAAAATGATGTTTTGGGTGATTGAGAAAACCAATTATGTGAAATGAGGTTTCTATAAATGGAGGTTGGTTTTTGAATAAAATTGTTATGCATTCACATAATCATCCTCATGTATCATGCATCTGTTCATTTTTAGTGTATTTTCTACGAGTCTCGGCTCATGTTATACAAACATTTTCAGGTGATAATGAAGAGCGAGTCACCGAGTACGTTGGAACAAAGTAGGACCTTGTTAAGTTGTTTTTTAAGGAATTACACATTATTATGAAGAATCTTTTGAGAATTGTAATGTTGTAATTGTAATTCATTTTCTACGTTAGAGGATATATTTTAATTGGTGGAACCCGTTTTGTAAGGCCTTAAGACCATGTATCAATGAATAGTATGCATGAGATGATGTTGGGTATATATATCGAGTTATTCCTCGATTTTTATGAGAAGTTCAAAGTTACAAAATGCTAGATTTCAAAATTTTGAGAAGTTTGGAATTGTTTCAATGCTAGAAGGATGTTTTTACTTCAGGTTTTTGCCTATTGAAAACCATATACAAAGTATGAGAAAATTTAGTATTTTTCCAACACGTAGAAATTTTTTTAGCTGTTTGGTTTGGTGATTCTCGGCCAGTCCACCGCTCGAGCGGACCCCACTGGGTGGAATTCTATGAAAAGTTTGTTTAAAAAGGGGTAGGGGTTGTGTTTGGTTTCTTTGGGGCATCTTTTTTTAACTTAAATATACTTATTTAGAGTATTGTTTCACAAATGAAATACTCTATTTTACTTCCTTTTCTACAAGGAAATTGAATGTTTTAGTTTGATTTAAATAAAGACCAGTTTTCATCATTCGTTTTCGACTCGATTTCAACTTGGATTCTTTAAATTGGTTTTTTGTCATATCTATATTGTTGGGTTTTATTGATATGTTTTTGGGGCGTGACATATTGGTATCAGAGCTCTAGGTTTGAATACCTAGGAGCCGTGGAAATGGTTAATCCATTGTGTGAGAGTTTGCATTAATGTGTGACATTCATGTATTGGTGTATTTGCATGATACATCTGCAAAGTGACTTAATGTTTGCATGCTATGTGGTATTTCGATATGGAAGTTGAATCTTTAGGATGATATGCCTTGCCTTTGGGCGTCCGATCAACTATTTCGGGGTTCGAGTTGGAAATGCATTTAGCCGAAGTTCATTCTTAACAAGAAATCCAAAAAAATTACACGGATTGGTGTGTCAATCCTAAGAATTCTCCTCGGTATGTGAATATGTATTGATGTGATATTACCTGACAATGATTAATGTGTTTACATGATTTTAAAATGTTAAGTGCCGGAAGAAAGGAGGTGAACACCCTTAGGAAGAGAACATTAGGTTGAATTTTATATTGATGGTTTTTATAATTTCATCCATATAGATGTTATGCCTCTAAGGCTAGGGTAGGGCCATGGTCGGGTTTGTGGTATGGGCCGTGGGAATGGGACCCAGTTTTTGTTGATTGCTATGGATTTAACTCATGAGTTGAGTGTCGATTGCTCTTGTGCGTGGTAGAACTTGCTTACATGCTATGATAACTGCATGAGTTAGTGTTGGTATTAGTTAGTTGCCTGGTGTATTCTCGTATTATCAGGGTTTTATCTCGGTGCTACTGAGGCATGGATAATTGTTTGGTCTTTTGTTGAGAACATTTCGTGTGGTATAATACCACCCAGAGGTGAGTTGTATTACTACTAATCTTATGATTAGGTGTGGTAGGGTGTTTGGAATCTCTCGGAGATCAATTGTTATGATTGGGTTATGTGATGGTGGTAATACCCCTCTGTTAAGATTTTTGTGTAATATGATCTTGAGCATGTTAAGAATTATGTACGTCATGAGGCATGCTATGTTTTGAGCTATGTACTTGGGAATGAGGTATGGACGAAAACATAGTGGATGTGAGCATATTAATCGTTTGCTAAAAACATTTTAAATTTCTGGCATAAACAATCTTAGGGGTTATCCCTTACCCTGTGGGGTGTTATTAGTAGTCGTGGCGGTACCTTGTTTCTTTTGAAAGATTATTTGATAACCCTTATATCTTGTCCCTGGTGGGTTGCTAAGTTATGTTTCTTTGTATTGAAATTGAGAGTTGAGTTACAAATTTGTAGCTCAGAGATGTACTAGATGGGTTAACAATGAAGTTGTTGATATATAGGATGTGTGTTGGTTTTAATTACGATTTTGGTATGCGACGATTATAGGTCCTTTGAGAATTTCATGGGAGTAAAGGCTTGTGGTTTTGGTCATTATCCTTACGGTTAGGAGATTGTGCTCCACCATTGTGTTTAGTGAGAACATGGGTGTGTACCTGGGTGAAGTTGAGATGTGGGTTGAGTTAGATCTTTTTCGTGTGACGATGTAGTCACTTCTGGTGTATTCCATATAAGTGATAAGTGCACTAAACTTGAGGGAACTGTGACAGTTGTTATTGGTGTAGTCGACCCAGTTGCTTGGGATAGTGCATCAGGAGTGCGATGTCTCTTGAAGGGATTGGAGTTGTTTATGTTTTGATCTGGGGTGTAAAGGTAGTTATGTGATCTTTGTCCTTAGGGGTGAATAATGGGGTAGTAAAGTTGAACAATGCACCTTAATGGTTTGAATAACTTAGGGTTGGCATATGAAAATCATTAGATCAAAAAATGTATGTGGTTGTTCTTATGCTCGAACGATAGAAGTGCTAATGATGTTTACATAGTTATGAGAGTGATGGGTAATCTCTGAATGGGAAGTTTCAAATGTGGCCTTTCTCGATTAAGCTCTTTACATTTTCTTTTGAGGTTTTAGGCCTAAGTTGTGAGCTCGAGGCCGTAGAGTGGTTGTAGTTTGCCCGATATGGGTCAGGTTAGATTAGCACAACCTTGCGAAGGTTCAGCCTTGGTGTAATGTTGGTGTTTAATGTTGTGCATTTGTGTATACTTGGTGACAAACTTATAATTGTGCGAGATGCATTGTTTAGAGCATAATGAAGTCAATGGTATTCGATGTGTGCGAATAGGGTTAGAGTTTTAGAACTAAGCGTGACGAGCGATATAAACATCGCGATTTGGGTTGACAACATTTTGTATTGTGAAGTTCTTGGTCATTCTAAGGACATGTGGATAGTGTTCTTCCGAATCGAGTATTTAATGGTTACCCTAGGATATGGTGGTGCTGAGTGGGAGTCTGGTTGACCTTTTAATTTCTCCGAAGAGAGAGCTACCTTATAGATGGTTAGCATGTTTGAGTTATTTTATCCATGTTGGGAGTGAATTCTAGGACTGTTTGGTGGATTTTTGGTTTGATGGTTTTCTAAGAAGATTAAAATCTCTATAAATCTTGTACCATTACGTGGCCCTTTTGGTTGTGCCTTGTGAATCTGTATCATCGTGATCGTGTAAGGGTAGGACTGATTCCTCATAGTTTCTTGGTGAAGATTTGTTTGCTCTACCCTGTGAGTATGAGTGTTCGGGTTGTGTCCCTTGAGGTATCGAGTCGGTAAACTTGGAGTGCCTGTCTATTTTTTAAAGGAGGAGTTAGTGTTGAGGTGTAGAACCTACATCTGCAATGATAAATCGAAGGTTATTTGATAATTATATAATGTATGTTCTAGCTAGTACGGGAATGTTGGTATCCTTAGCTCTTGTTAAGTAAGATCCTTGCTGAGTTTTTTGTAGCCGAGCTGTTCACATCATGAGTCCCTGATAGTCCTTTATGCGTTTTCGGTTGCGTTTTGTTGGTGTTTTAAATTTGAAAACCCTTCGTTGATGTGGCCTCTTAGCGCCAACCAATTTGTTTAGATTGGAGCGTAAAAGTCTTATCTGTATAGAGGAGGAGTTCTCTCGTGAGGGTGGTTAGATTCTATCTATGAGAAGTTGATAAGGGTTGTGAGCGTGTTAATTTTGGTGATGTTGCGTGACAACTTAGTATGAGTATGTTGAAGGATTTAGTGCTCGAGTGTGCGTATTGAAAGGATAAGGTAATGGCATCCGAATTGAGTTGTGTGGTTTTCGTGCTTGGTCTTAAGTGGTTTTAGCCAGAGTTTGTTAGCTCTTTTCTATAGAGCGACTGTGCTTCGTGTTGGGTTCAACAAATCCCTCCTTTGTGTCTCTAGGTGGTTGGCAATTCATGGTTCTAAATGAACATTCATGTGTCGATGAGAGGAAGTGTTTGGATCCTCCTATTTTCTACATTCCTCTCTCGGACCCATGTTATTTGTTTGATTTCACGAATCGCCCTTGCCATTTGGACATCGCTAAGGCCTTGTCAATGAGAGCCTTTTGATTGTATCATCCTGCTGAAGCAGTGTCATTTTTGCTCTAGTGGTTCAATTTTTATGCGGTATTTGTTCAGATTTGAGGTGTACGTTTACTGTTTTATCTGGCCTGTGTGGTGTATATAGCCTGTGTGGCATACATAGCCTATGTGGTGGATCTAGCATGTGTGGCGTATTTAGCTCAAGTAGCGTATTTAGTTGGTGTAGCGGTATCAGCCTTCAGGTTATGGTAGCCGTGTGAAGTTCTTAATTGTATGAAACCTTGGTTTGAGTGGTATTAAGGGGTTTAATGAGTTAGTGAAGCAAGAGTTGTGGAAATGTAAGTTGTAGAACTTGTTGAGGATCAGTATAGAGTGAAAGTTTTTAGCGATTGGTTTCAAATCAAAAGAAAATGTATTCCTTTTTATGGAATGTGTCCTTCGTTGAGAGATGTCGTTTGTATTGATACTCTCTGACCTTGGTCTTAGATGTTACAATACCACAATCGCTGTTGTGCCATATTCTCACCACAATTAGAATTCTCCTTTAGGGGCCCTTGTTTCACTTAATAATTTTGTATCGTGACAAATCACCCTATGATTTGAGTGAGTTCCTTGCTTTAGAACCAGATGTTTATGTCTCTGCTCAGGAATGAGCATCTCTTCGACTTTAGTGGTGGTGTTACAGACGTACGTGTAGTGATGATGTGATTTGGGGTTCTGTAGTAACATAAAGATGACACCTTATAAGGCATTAGATGATAGACCTTGTAGGTCACCAGTTTGTTTAGTGACTGCCTAAAACCATTAGGAGAGTTATGCGGATAGGAGGAAGAGACTGCTGGCATTCGAGATGGGGGACCATGTGTAGTTTATCTCTTTATATTGAAAGTTTCAAACTTCTTTTTTTTCCAAGGGCAACAAAAAATATTCACCGTATGTGGGCTTTTCGAGAGAAACCCCATCTCTCTCTTTCCTTTTTTCGCCCCCATATCGCTACACAGGGGGGGCATGGGGAAATTCTTTTTGATGGGGCGTCAAGGAGCCCAGATGAGGAGAAAAGAGAAAGTCTTGGCACGGAAGGGATTGATAAGGTTTAGAAAGAGTGCGAAGTTGTTACCATGTTTTATCAGATTATTTGAGATCCTTGAGAGGATCGGAGAGGTGGCTTATCGCCTTGCCTTACCACTACAGTTAGCATCCGTGCATAACGTGTTCCATATATCCATGTTGCGTAATATGAACCGGACCCATCACATGTTTTGAATTGGAATGAGTTGAGAGTTAAGGAAGACATCACCTACGAGAAGGGATCGGTGAGAATCCTAGACACCAAAGAGTAAGTCTTACGAAGGAGAACCATTGCGTATGTAAAAGGTTTTGTGGCTTCATCATGGTATTGAAGAAACTACATGGGAGCGAGAGTTGGAAGTTTGCTTAAAGTACCTTGACTTGTTTGCTTCTTGATGCATGTTGAATTTCGGAGATGAAATTTTCTAAGAGGAAAGTTGTAGGGACCCAGTATGTTTTTATTTGGATAATTAACTAGAACGTGTTATGAGAGTTTCGGTGGAAAGTGAAAAAGTGTTTAATTCTGTGAAATAATTGAGTTTTAAATTATGATAATGATTGATGATGATATTGGTATGTTTGGTAATGCATGAGAACAATTATTGTGAGTTATTTGAATGAGTTTTGAGGTGATTGGATTAAAATTTGAACCTTATATGATTTTCTTTGTTCGGGATGCCTTCAGCAGAGGGCTACTCAAGTGGCCATGGGTTTACTCGAGCGGACTATCGGCAGAGAGGTCTTTTAAATCGTGGGTTAGGCTAACTATTTCTCATTTCCTTCACCTCTCTCCCTCTCTAAACTAGAGCAAAAACCATAGCAATTCCATTGGAGCTTCATTGAGCTCCTCTTACCCTCTATTAGTGGACCCCTCTTGGTCTCTTCTTGAGTCTACACCGTCGGGCAATTAATCTATGAGTTGAAAGCTCCCTCTTCACTTAAGGTTTTGATTGGGTTAAACCTTTGACAAATTTGGGCCTTTTTGGGTTGGTTAACTCAAATGATGAAATTCACTTGATTTTCGGTAAATTGGAGGTTGTGTTAACCTATTCATGCATAAATCATATGAGTATTGATGAAATATGAAAACCATAAGATGATTGGTTGCGGGTTTTGAACTAATTTAACCCGAATGTGAGAAATATGAGGAACTAATAATTGTTGATGATATTTAATCCTAATTGTGTTGGGTTTAACGAGAGGAACTGGGCTTGATGGTTGGACTCGGGTTGGTATAAATGTGAATGGTCCAATTAAACTATCGTGCGAATTGACTGGGTAATTAAGGTTCGGCTCGAGTAACTCCTTTGTGAAAGATAAAAAACTTGCGCATGCTGGATAGGCCTTTCCGTCGGGTTAACCCCTGTAAAAGAGTGCTTTGGGCGGCCCACCCATCAATGTTTTCAAGAGAAACAAAAAATGTGTGCTTTTCGCATCGGGCTATAGAATGCGTATTTATCCATTCAGCCTTACGTGGTCCGATTGGGATAACTACGCCTGGGTCTATAGGCGCCATCCGGGTGTGGTACTTAATTAAATCAAGACTTGAATTGGGTTTGCAAAACCTTAGTTAAATGGTTAGGAATAATTGAAAGTATGAAAGTCTTGAAATTGTTGAAACGTTGGTTGTAGTTGGAAATGCGTAAAGAACTGAGGAAATAGAATTGCTTAAAATAATGTTTTGGGTGATTGAGAAAACCGATTATGTGAAATGAGGTTTCTATAAATGGAGGTTGGTTTTTGAATAAAATTGTTGTGCATTCATATAATTATCCTCGAATATCATGCATTTGTTCATTTTTAGCCTATTTTCTATAAGTCTTGGCTCATGTTGTATAAATATTTTCAGGTGATAATGAAGAGCGAGTCACCGAGTAAGTTGGACCAAAGTAGGACCTTATTGAGTTGTTTTTTAAGGAATTACGCATTATTAGGAAGAATCTTTTGAGAACTGTAGTGTTGTAATTGTAATTCATTTGCTATGTTAGAGGATGTATTTGGGTTGGTGGAACCCGTTTTGTAAGGCCTTAAGGCCATGTATCCATGAATAGTATGCATGCGAAGACGTTAGGTATATATGTCGGGTTATTTCTCAATTTTTATGAGAAATTCCATGTTATAAAATGTTAGATTTCAAATTTTTGAGAAGTTTGGAATTGTTTCAATGCTAGAAGGATGTTTTTACTTCGGTTTTTTGCCTATTGAAAACCACATACAAAGTCTGAGAAAATCTAACATTTTTTCAACACTTAAAAAATATTTTAGCATTTTGGTTTGGTGGCTGTTGACTAATCCACCACTTGAGCGGTGGTGGGTCTGCTTGAGCGGACCCTGCTGGGTGGAATTATGTGAAAAGTTTGTATAAAAAGGGATTATGTTTGGTTTCTTTCGGGCATCCTTTTTAGCTTAAATTAATTTTTTTGGAGAATTGTTTTACAAATGAAATACTCTTTTTTACTTCCTTTTCTATAAGAAAATTGAATGTTTTAGTTTCATTTAGATAAAGACCAGCTTCCGTTATTCATTTTCGACTTGGTTTCAATTTTGATTCTTTAAATTGATTTTTCGTCCTATCTATATTGTTCGATATTATTGATATGTTTTCGGGGCGTCACAAGAATGGTGAGGTATAGGTCACACAGGCTAAGGTACAGTACTAAAACTAAATGATGTTTAACACGTGCCTAGTCTAACGAGGAACTTGATTTCAATGGATCATGACATCATTTGGAGGAGATTCCTGGAAAATGAGTATGTGGCATTGGTTTTGGCCAGGGAAAAAAAGGAGGGTACTTTGTATCTATCATCAAGGTATTACAACATAATTTCAGTGGCAGCATTCGGGGTTAACGTCGGTACGTGGCACATGCATGTCGATCATATGAGTAAGAAAGGAATGAAGGTTATGGTTCAGAAGGGGAAGTTACCGGGAATTGAGTTGTTAGACTTAGAATTCTATGAAGATTGCATCTGTGGGAAACAGAAGAATGTCAGCTTTGCAAAGGAAGTGAAGTCTCCAAAAGTAAAAAGATTGGAGCCAATTCATATTAATGTTTGGGGACCGTCTCAGGTACATTTCCTTTGCGGCTCATAGTATTTTGTAACCTTCATTGATGATGCTACCAGAAAACTGTGGGTCTACTTTTTTAAGAACAAGTCAGACGTATTTGGTACTTTCAAGAACTAAAAGGCACTGGTTAAGAATGAGACATATCATAAACTGAAGTGTCTGAAGTCTTATAACGACGGTGAGTACTACAACATGGAATTTGAGGATTACTGTGCAGCTAATAGGATTAGAAGATTGAAGATTGTCCCAATAAATCTGAAGCTGAACGGAGTGGAAGAACGCATGAGTAAGATGATCATGGAGCGTGTTCGGAGTATGAGGTTGCATACCGAGTTGCCAAAATAGTTTTAGGCAGACGCAATAAGTACAATAGCGTACTTTATCAACAGAGGGCCATCAGTTGCATTAAATTGTGGACTGCAAGTAGAAGCATGGACCGGGAAAGAGGTAAAACTTTTCCATTTGTGTATTTTTGAATGCATAGTTTATATACATGTTGTGTCAAAGAACATGGGAAAACTTGATCCCAAGTCTCGAAAATGTATATTTGTTGGCTATGGTATAAAAAGCTATGTGTATAGATTGTGGGATCCAAAAACCAAAAAAACAGTTAGGAGTATGGATGTTATATTCAATGAGCCTGTTTTGTATAAAAATAATAGGATCAAAAGGGTGAGACAGTTGATGAATCAAATTATCATGTGTTTGATGGATCGTTTAGCAAAGTCTTTTAACCTTGAGATGAGAATATACACCCCACTCCACAGGTAGAACCATTGACTCCCATAATGAAGAGGTCTACTAGAATTATGAATTAGTAGGCTTATAGTCAGATACCCTCCTTCACTGCATTATTTTCTATTAATAAACAGTGGTGAGCTGAAATGTTTTGAAGAAACTTTGCAGGTTGAGACAAAGGGCGAGCGGGAGCATGCCATGGAAGAAGAGATAGAGCTTTTGTCATCAAACAAAACTCTAAACTTGGTATAGTTGCCCAAGAAAAAGTCAGTACTATAAAACAAGTAGGTCTATAGGATAAAGGAAGAAGCTGATAGGAGCAAGCGGTACAAGGATAGGTTGGTAGTCATGAGGTTTTAGTAAAAGCCAGTGATAGACTACACCGAGATATTTTCACTGGTTGTGAAAATTTTCACCATTAGGATAGTACTAAGCATTGTAGTAACAGAAGACTTACATTTGGAGCAGTAGATGTCAAGACAACATTCCTTTATGGAGATTTGAAAAAGTAAATCTACATGCACCAGCCACAGGGTTACTTAGTCAAAGGGAAAGAGGAGATGGTCTGTAAATTGAAGAAAAGTTTATATGGGTTAAAAGAGGCACCCATGCAGTGGTATAAAAGGTTTGACAATTTCATGACAAATACGAGGTTCAATTGATGCCACGGAGATCACTGTTGTTATAATAAGCAGTTTGCCACATCGTATGTGATTCTTCTCTTGTATGTAGATTACATGCTAATTATAGGGTCAAGCATATATGAAATTTCAAATCTCAAGGCACAGTTGTCGAGAGAGTGTGCCATGAAGAATTTGGGGGCAGCCAAAAAGATACTTGGCATGAGGATTAGTAAGGACAAAAAGGGAATAAAGCTGAAACTTTCGCATTCTGAATATATTAAGAAGGTCCTACATAGGTTCAACATGGAAGGTGTTAAGGCTGATTACAAGCCTTTGGAAAGTCATTTCAGACTTTCAAAGGAATAATGAGCTGTCACAGAGAAAGAGAAGAGCTACATAGCTAAGGTACTGTACGCTTTAGCCTAGGTAGCCTGGTGTACGCCATGACTAGCACGAGGCCAGACATTGCCTATGCAGTAGGAGTAGTGAGAAAATTCATGTCTAATCCGGGTAAGGAGAATTGGGAAGTAGTAAAGTGGATTATGAGGTATCTTTGGGGCACAATGGGTTATGCTTGTGTTATGATGTCTCTGGAATTCAGTTGCAAGGTTATGTAGATTCAGACTTGGTAGGGGACATTAACATCAGGAAGAGTACCAATGGGTACGTGTTTACCATGGGAAGTGCATGCTATGCCTTGACTCCGAGGTACGTGAACCAACCCTAAAAGATTCACTATGAACGGCCCAACATAAGACAACTAGAATAAAACCTAGTTTTATAGTCAGAACCTCATTGAAGAAAAACCTTTGAATTTAGATTATTTAAAAGAAAAGTAATCCATTGAAAATAAGCTCCCAAACTTCACTTTTATTGGCAAAGAGTCTAAAAAGGGTCTGAACAAAAATATACTTTAATATGAGAAAAATAATTTTTAGAATCATACACAGCAGAGCCCACTCGAGCGGACTGACCACCGCTCAAGCGATCAGGTGGTCGAGAGCACACCAGTAGATTCCCTGTTTCCAATTCAAAGTCCAGTTTAATTTTATAAGTATACATCCAACAAACTAATCAACACACTTTATATAAGGGTTTTTACTATTCCCATAAGGGTAATCATAAACTTTGTGAAATGTTTCAAGTATAAATCATAAAAATTTTGGTAGAGTTTTATCAGTTTTTCGAATAAATCCCTAGTAGAACCATTCAAACAAGTAACCTATATAATGTATGTCACAACCAAGTATATAAATATCATATTTTCTACTTCAATCCATGCATATTCTCTCATCAAGTAAAATAATTATAATCCCAATTAAAATTATACATGTGATACTTTAACTTTGAATTACATTATTTTAATAACCTCTAACAGAATTGAACACTTGATTATACAACTCACAAACAAATTATATACAATTTTCATATTCCATCAAAATAATAGCAAATGTAACATAAATTCTTCAAGTCACTACATGTTACCCAAACTTGAAAAACATTAAATTAAACACATGAGCTGAAGCTCATAGGATAGTGACTAAAGATGATCTAATGCATGATATATGAAAAAAGAAAGTTTTAAACCCTTAATACAAGATATAGGAAATTTTTTCACCCAAACTATTAAAACTCCAAAGAATACACTATCTCATGATTTGTACACAATCCAAACAAACATTCACCCTTATACTAATCCTCAACAAGTTTTACAACCTACACTTTTACAATCATCACTCCCCCTGTTAGGGTTGTAAACTGAAAATTATATTTTTAGTATTTTAATTTTATTTTAATAAAAATATTTTTTTATTTTATGAAAATCTTAATGAGTAATGTAGACAATATCATTTTTTAATGTTATGCATGGATTTTCTTTATTTTATACAGTATTTATTATGAAGAGTGCTTATGTTCTTAATCATGAAATAATTATTGATTTACGTATATTTAATATTGGTTGTTTTGATTCATTAGAGGATACAATCTTATATGTGTCTATATTTTTGGTGAGCTGAATAGTGGCATTAATTATATGATAAATATTAATTATTGATGGAATTCACGTCTCGAATGATCAGGAATGACGATACCCCCTTAAGGAAGCTTATAAGTTTTGACCGGGCCAAACCGTGCAGGATGATTTGATTATCTGGCAGTCAAATAAGTTAAGCAGAAGGGTTTAAAGAATTTAAAGATGCCGATTAAATTAGATTGTCAGTAATTAAATTTAATTGGCAGGTATCGAAAATCTTAACGTGGAGAGATGCGTTAAGCATTTAATAACAGGAGCTTAATACAATATGGTCTTGAGATTATGGCTTAGAGTGCAATTATAGTTCTTTAGTGCTGTGAACTGTAATTTAGTATTTTATGAAAATTATAGAAACTGCTGCTAGTTTTCCATAATTACAGATACCGCTGAGTTTTTCTTAATTATAGAAATCGCTGATACGCGTCTGTGTTCCATTGGAAATCTTATTAATAATTACTCCACAGGTCCCTGCTATAGCCCTATAAATATGCGAGTAGGCTGAACTAATTTCATAACTTGTCTTCTAAGACTAAAACTGTCCAGGTTCTACCGGTACGCATTCTTGATAGATTGTAGCTAATCCTATATTCAAAAATCGCATAAGAGAATACAGTATAAGATTTGATAGGAAGTTCAACTCGGATTCAAATCGTAGTTGAAGATTTGACCGGTAAAATGTATTCTTTTAAATTAACTTTGGATGCACGGATTTTATTTTGATTGTTCGTTATCAAAATTTTTATCTGGAACCCATTTCGGCAATTGTCCGTCCAGTTATTATTATTATTTTTTATCAAAAATTATTTACAAAAATAATAATTTTAGCAGTTTTTCCTCCAACAATTGGTATCAAAGTCATTTTGTTTTTTATTTACGATTTATCGAGGAGCCGAGTAGTTTTAGAACTGTGTTAATTTTATTTTGCAGGTGTTCTAATATCGGTTTTATGATAACCTTTTATTCATGTTTGGTTGATTGGGTTGGATGATGATTAAAATTAATTTTTTAATCACGAGAGTTGATCGTGATAGTTTAAGTTTTTTCTAGATCGAATGTGAGCCTACGGGATATAAGTTTTTGATATAATAGCTATTATTTGTTTTTAAATATCAATTTAGAATATTTAAGAACATATTGAATATCCAAGGACACGAAGAATAGGCGGTGGCACCGGCGACGGTTCGTGGCCAATTTTGTTAATATTTTGAGAGATTTTTTAGACTATTTTGAGAAATTTTTTAGGCATAAAATAGCAATAAATATACCTTAAAATACTATCCAAAAATCATAAAAAAAGGCCAAATAGGTGGCAAAAATCAGGGAAGCAGCGGCGATTTCCAGCGACAGCGGCGGCACTGTTTGGGACTATTTTGGGGGCTTTTTCAGGACTATTTTTGAGGCATTCTTTGAAATAACATGTTGCTGAATATCAGTGCTATTTTTTTGGAAAAAGAATGGGAGCAAAAACCACCACGGAAAAAGCCCAAACAGGTGGCAGAAGGCGGTGGTGGCGCAGGGGCTGTGAGGCGGCACTTTCCAAGCCTTTCAATGGCCGTTTTTCGGGCTATTTCGGTTTTATTTTTTGATAAAAAAATATTACTTCTCGAGATCTAATTTTTTAGAAAAAATGGCATTGAAAACGTTGCACGGAGGAGGTGGCTTTTGCCGCCTGAAGGTGGCGGCATGGTGGCACCGGCAGTGGTGGTGGTTTCCCGAGCTGTTTTGATCGAGTTTTTTTGATATGTTTTGATCCTCATATGATATATTAAATATATCACAGTGTTTCAGAAAATCCTGATGCAATTGAAAAATAGAAAGCTGACTTGAACAAAGATTATTACAACTTATCTTCAACAGGAGACTAAAACTCTTCAGAGTTTCGTATTGATCATGAAATCATGATATATACATATTTTGCATTTATATTCGTATGAACTGCGTGGATGATGTCTATCTGTTTTATATTTTTCAGTTAATTTAATTACTTCAAAAAATTCAGTTTTAATTAAATATTTTGTAAAAATAAATAAAATTAAAATTTTTTAATTAAAGTTTTTAATTAAATAAAAAAACTTTAGATATTTTATTTTTTACAAAATATCACGTTTAAGATAATTTTTTTTATTAAAATCGGATATC